>CM024765.1:81146218-81199402 GCA_014218235.1 Colocasia esculenta | reverse complement strand
CTGTGTTTCTTGCTAGATCCTTACCGGGTTTGGTTTGGATCCGCGTTGGTGTTCAGCTTGCTGGACACAGTGTGTTGGCGTCCAGGTGGGTGACGTCGACTGTGTGTTGACGGCAGTGGTGTGCCGTTAACATAGTGTTAACGTCCATCAATGAGGACGTTGACTGTTGAACTTGGCGTCAGGTTTGTGGACGTCTAGTTGTGGCGGTCTGGTTAAACGGCCAAGGGTTGACGTTAACCTGGCATGCCTGTGTTTTTATGGCAGACCCAGCTCTGTTCATTCCCCTCTCTCTCTCTCCTACTACTTCCCCCACCTTCACCCTGAGCTTCTTCGCGAGTTTTGACGGTCGGCGGGAGCTCGTGGGAAGGCCGTGGTGCGCGTGGTAGCGGCAGATCGGGCGGGGAATGATGGATTGGAGCGTGGTGTTCATGGGACGTTTCCCGGGTTTCGGCGTGATTCGAGGTTCTTCGGGAGTTTAATTGCGTTTCTGAGGTAGGGGTCGAGCCCTGTTAGCTTGTTAGAAACATTAAAACATGACTTATCACTTGAACTGCATTTTTATTGTATTTTCGGATCAAGTCGTACATGCGGGGTTAAAGGGTGGTTTGATGATTTAATGTGTAAAGCATGTTAATGGGTTGTTCCGGTTCTAGTATGTTAAAGGAACTATTTTTATATGTTTTTCTGTAGTATAAATGGTTGGAAAACCTGTAGAACTGGATTAGGGTTTCTGCAGGGTTTTAGGCTGGAGAACTTGGCGTCAAGATCGCTTGCCGCCAAGATCACCAGCCGGGATATAGACGGCTAGATCGCTTGCCGGTTACTTCCTTCAAGCGGCAGTCGATGTTGCCGCCAACCTGTGCATGTATCCATGCAGTGTGTTTACGTAGTTTTCCTGGTTATGAATATTGTGTGATTGTGTGTGCATGGCGATGACCGGTGTGAGCCGTGCACTTGTTATGCTCTTGGAGCATACTGCTCATGTAAGGGGCAAGTTTTACATGAATGATATGTGATGTACGTAATCGCTTTCCGTGGTACGTGTGGTGTGTTGGCACCCGTGGCACTCTTGGAGTGCGTTGTCCATGTGTTGGACATGTGGTTTACGTGGAAGACGTGTGGTACACCATCCAGGGTGTAATATACCATATTGTCTACGTGGTTTGAGTGTGTGTTTACTACACACTTTGTTGTAATGTAATTCTTATGATTTATCGTAGTAGTTGGGCAGTGAGGTTCCTGTGTGAGCCTAGCCATGACTTTATGGTGTTTGGGCAGTGAAGGTCCATACCGACCTAGCCCTGGTCCATTGCTGTCGTTCGAATAATATTATTTGGATTTATGAAGTAAGTAAATGGTGTGTTATTACGAAGGTCATCTCATGATCGATGATAGGCCAATATGATTGGCTATCGTGATTTATATATGTATTAGTGTGAGTTAGCTTGGAGGTTACAAGATGACCAATGATAGGCAAGTTTGTGGTTCCGGTATGTGTTGGTGTGGGATAGCTTTGGGGTCACAAGGTGACCGATGTTAAGCTAATCCTAACACTTGTATATTGTGAATTATAGTAAAGGCTATATATGTAAATATCGTGGTTTGTGCTAGCCGAGTGTGGTGGTCCGGCGCCTATTCCGAAATGCCTCTCTAGTCGGGTACCCCAGGTTCTTTGTGAGCCAGGCACTGTGGTTTGTTGTGCTCGGGGTTTTGTCCTGGTACAGTGTGGTACCGTTGAGGTCTGTGTCGTCTTCCTAGACACCCTCACTCTTGTGCTTGAGTTGTATGTCCGGCTGAGGGAAAGATGGCAGTAGGTAGCGGCTTGTGTTGTGGGTGTGTAGTCGCTTGTAGCGCGCTCGTAGTTGGGCTACGGACACCAGTAGTCGACACTGGTCCCCAGCTAGTCCTATTTTCCAGTGCCTCACTTTAGAGTGCTCCGGCCAGAGACTCTAGAGGTGCTAGGCATGGGCCTGTAGTTGTGTGTCTGCAGGTGTGGTGTTGGTTGGTCTCCACAATTGTTTGACTTCTTCCTAGTGGAGCGGCAGTTGGACCTTTCGTCCGTGACTGCGAGACTGAGAGGTTGTTCTTGTGTTGTGTTGTCCGGGTTGGATATTGGCCTGATCAGCCAGTAATCCGTCGGTTCCCGTGTGGTGGCGTCGTTCTTTCTGACTCGTGTTTTGCACTCAGTGACTGGGGTTTGTGAGTTTGTGACTCGTGGTCGAGGTTGGACCAGTTCGAGATGTGCCCTGGTGTTGGCACAGTTGTAACTCAGTTGTGGTTTGTGTGACTCGTCGATTAAGTTTCACCTGTCATATTGTGCCTAATTAAAGGTATAATATAATTGTGTTCAGTGTGGTGTTTATCACCTACTTGTACCCTTGTGTCGGGTTGTTTGTGTTGTGGTACCTCAAATAGCAGGTACTTTGTGTCCCTTCGTGTTATTTGTAGTTTTGTGGTGGTACATTGTGTACCAACCCTTTCTAGGTACTTGTGTGTTGTGGAGGTCTTGTGGTTTGACCTGCCACCTGCTGATCCTAAATTTTTAATAAAATCTTTGGTTATAAGATTATTGTGATTAGTTTGTAATATATAATTATGTTACCTTTGTGGGTAATTTGCCGATGAGGCTTATGTTCTAGGCCATGTTGTGGTTTTTAATTGAGCTATGTTCTGTGGAGGCCGTGTAAGACCTTCCACTTGTTGAGTTTTACTCTCTGGGTATGATTCCAATTATAGCTTTAGTGTGTTTTGGATTGGCTTCGTGTTAGCCAGTTCCTTTACCTTTGAGTAGGTCTGTTGTAAAGTGGTTTGGAGTATAAAGGACCAGCTTTTCTTAGCAGTCCTATTACTCAAGTGTTTGAGGTGCGCCTGTGAATCTTGTAGCCTGGGCAGTTGACTTGCCTGTGTGGCTTATATTTAGGCAACCCGTTGTGTAGCAGTGTGCAGTGAGACTGTGGTTTTAGGCACTTTAATAGGTTGGGCTGACTAATGACATTTGTTAGTCCTGTAGTCCTACTTTTCTTCTGAGGACTTTATGTTTATTATCATGAGCATGTTTAATTGTTATTTATTGTAATGATGTAAGCATGAAATGGTTTGGCTTTGTCTTTTTCCAGTGAGAACCATTGGGGTCGAGGTGTCTTGTGTTACAGTGTTGTTTTGGTAGCCCCTACTGAGCCAGTGACTTGTTGAGGCTCACTCCCCTACATTTCTTTTCAGGGCTTGCCGTGTGTTTGGCTTGCAGTGGCGTTGCGTCAGACTTGTACCACCAGCAGTGTGTAGTAGTTAGTGTTGTTTGAGCTTGTGCTCCCTCGGGGTATGCCCCAGGTAGTTGTACTCTTTATTGGACATGTATTAATGTAATGGGACAGTTGTACATATGTGAATAGATATAAGCACATGTACTTTCTTGTGTCTATATTCTTGTGTTTTGTCTTTTTGTACTCTTACTGGCCATGTGTGTGAGAGATCCCTGCGACACTTCGGTGCGTTCGCGGGAGGCGGATCTGGATATGGAGCCTTAATGGCATAAAACCCCGGTCCGTTACAAGTTGGTATCAGAGCATGTCCAGTTAGAATATGAAAAGACATTGAAAGTACAATGTCCCAATACATGGATTAATGTCCACTGCTGGTAGTATGTCTGTGGTTTTGTGTGTATAAAAGTTTTTTACGTTTGCTTTTGGCATGTAAACCGTGTGTTTTTGTTTGTTAAATTGGCAGTTGAGAGCAGTTGTTGTGTCTAATGTGAGTAGTGGCATAAGTTGTGTGGTAGTATCCTGGCACTAGTGCAGTTAAAAGCAGTTAAAGTATAGTATTTAAAAGTTTTCGGTTGCAGAGATTAGAGAGAAAGGTAACTAGTGCTCTGAGATATGTTAACAAAGTGCAAAGTTAACAGAGATACGTATAGAGTATTTCTGTGAGATCAGTTTGGTTGTTAAAGATTTGCAGTTAAGGAATTGAAAAAATTAGCAAGTTTGGATATGGAATTCGTAAGTAAGTTATAATGAGATAAAAGTTGGCAGAGACAGGTGTATGATAACAGTGATAAGGAATAGGCATTTGTGTGATAAGTTGCAGTTGAGAACCTCAGTAAGGTATTGTGGCATTAGAGACTTGAGTCAGTGGATATTAAGAACAGTGTGGATAAAATGGATTAGAGTTTGAAGAGTTTGATATGATCAAGAAAGGCAGATCAGTTTTAAAAGAGGTATCAGTACATATAAGAGCATGATTTATGGCAGATAGATTAAATATGCCCGAGATCAGAAATCTGAGAAAATATTGTTATGAATATGATGATAGCAGAAAGAAGTGTGATATGAGATTTTGTATAAATAAGTATAGAAATGATCAGTTGAATAAGAAAGAGAGAAAATAAGGATTCATGTGCAATAAAGATTTGTGAAATTTGCACAAAGGGAATATTTAGTTGATGATTGGCAGTTTAGATAAAGAAAGATATGGATTAGAGAAAGGAAGAATTTAGCAAATGATGGAGTGAATAAGATCAGATGAGTCAGGAAATGTCAATTAGAGTTTGCATATTGGTGCAAAGAAATGATTTAATTGAGCAGAAAGGATTGTTATTAAAATATTTCAGGATTTAAATGCTTAGAGCAGATTGATTAAGAATATCGAAAAAGTTTATGCCCCAGAATTATGGGAATTAGCCAGAGAATGTCAGTAAAGCAGGAAATATATGACAAGCGCAATATGTCAATAGTGGTTTGGCAGATCAGAATTGCAGTAATTTCTTCAGCAAGAATTAATTGAATGGACGATTTGAGAAGCAGTTGAAGTCAGAAGAAAGCAATTGAAAGTATATTGTGAACAGAAATTGGGAATATTTTGCAAAAAGTGTTCATGTGATCAGAGTAGCGCAGCGAAGCAGAAGCAAGAAAGATTTAATATTCATAAATTGTTTCAAGCTTTGCTGAGATAAGAGAAAGTGTAAAGTTTTTGCGTAGTGGAATAAGGAACGAGTTTATTATGATTTTTTAATCGAAATTGGCTTTAAGCGGTATGAGCAGAATAATAGAAAAGCAGGAAATTCAAAGATAGTGTTGTTTTCTTTGAAGAGGTGTCAGTTGTGAATATAATGCAGTTGGCAGGATACACAAACAGTGATAAATGGAAAAAGAAAATGGTGGCCATGAAGAATATTACAGTGTAAGATATTTGAAAAGATAAAGCGGTCTCGAAAGAAATGTTGCAAACACAGCCCAGAATTGTGGAAGCAGGTTCAGTCCAAGGAATGAGAAGCACCATTGGCAAGGAATATCGCCTACGGTTTAAAGCTAATAAAGGCAATGGATTGACAGAACAGAGTAATTGTGAGATAAATTGAAAGGCTGAAGCAGAGAAGAGTATCCTACTTTATGTTTTTTGACTTTAATTGTTTTTAGGTGATAATTTGGTTATTGTGATTTGTTTTATATATGTCGAGGACGACATTTGTTTTTTAGTGATAATAATGTACGTCGCGCGTTTTCCGGATCCCTGTGGATCCAGGTTTAGCGGGTTTGGTGGCCAATGTGAGGCCTATTAGTGTTGTGTTAGATCCTTACCGGGTTTGGTTTGGATCCGTGTTGGTGTTCAGCTTGCTGGACACCAGCTGTGTTGGCGTCCATCGATGAGGACGTCGACTGTTGAACTTGGCGTCAGCTTTAGGACGTCTAGTTGTGGCGGTCTGGTTAACGGCCAAAGGGTTGACGTTAACCTGACATGTCTGTGTTTTTATGGCAGACCCGAGCTCTGTTCTTTCCCCCCTCTCTCTCCTTCCTCTTCCCCCACCTTCACCCTTGAGCTTCTTCGCGAGTTCTGACGGTCGGCGGGAGCTCGTGGAAGGCCGTGGTGCGCGTGGTAGCGACAGATCGGGCGGGGAATGACGGATTGGAGCGCGGTGTTCGTGGGACGTTCTCGGGTTTCGGCGTGATTCGAGATTCTTCGGGAGTTTAATTGCGTTTCTGAGGTAGGGGTCGAGCTCTGTTAGCTTGTTAGAAACATTAAACATGACTTAATCACTTGAACCAGCATTTTTATTGTATTTTCGGATCAAGTCGTACCATGCGGGGTTAAAGAGGTGGTTGGTGAATTTAATGTGTAAAGCATGTTGTAATGGGTTGTTCCGGGTTCTAGTATGTTAAAGAACCATTTTATATATTTCTCTGTAGCTTAAACGGTTGGAAAACCTGTAGATTCGGATTAGGGTTTCTGCAGGGTCTGGGTTGAAGAGCTTGGCGTCAACATCGATTGACGCCAGGTTCACAGCCAAGATATAAACGGCTGGATTGCTTGCCGTCTATTTCCTTTAAGCGGCAGTCGATGTGGCCGCCAACCTGTGCATGTATCCATGCAGTGTTGT
This sequence comes from Colocasia esculenta, assembly GCA_014218235.1. NCBI lineage: Eukaryota > Viridiplantae > Streptophyta > Magnoliopsida > Alismatales > Araceae > Colocasia > Colocasia esculenta. The sequence goes on along the minus strand of CM024765.1, from coordinate 81,193,035 downwards.
TTACGTAGTTTTCCTGGTTATGAATATTACGTGTTTGTGTGTGCATGGCGATGACCGATGTGAGCCAGTGCACTTGTTATGCTCTTGGAGCATACTGCTCATGTGGGAAAGTTTATATGATTGATGTGTGATGTACGTAATCGCTTTACGTGTATGTGCGATGCGTTGGCACCCGTGGCACTCTTGGAGTGCGTTGTCCATGTGTTGGACATGTGGTTTACGTGGAAATTGTGGTACACCATCCAGGGTGTATATATACGTATTGTCTACGTGGTTTGAGTGTGTGTTTACTACACACTTTTGTTAATAGAATTCTGGTGATTTATCGTAGTAACTGGGCAGTGAGGTTCTTGTTGAGCCTAGCCATGATTTGTGGTGTTTGGGCAGTGAAGGTCATATGTGGACCTAGCCCTGGTTTGTTGTTGTCTTTCGAATAGTGTTATATTGTTTTGTGTTAGTTGTCTCTGTGTTGCCACGAAGGTCATTTCGTGACCAATGATAGGCAAGTTTGTGGTTTAGGTATGTGTTGGTGTGGGATAGCTTTGGGGTCACACGGTGACCGATGTTAAGCTAATCCTAACACTTGTATATTGTGAATTATAAGTAAAGGCTATATGTGTAAATATCGTGGTTTGTGCTAGCCGAGTGTGGTGGTCCGACGCCTATTCCGGAATGCCTCTCTAGTCGGTACCCCAGGTTCTTTGTGAGCCAGGCACGTGTGTTTGTTGTGCTCGGGGTTTTGTCCCGTACAGTGTGTACCGTTGAGGTCTTGTCGTCTTCCTGGACACCCTCACTCCTGAGTTTGAGTTGTACGTCCGGCTGAGGGAAAAACGGCAGTGGATAGCGACTTCCCAGAGTTTGTTCTTTTGTCGCTTGTAGCGCGCTCGTAGTTGGGGGTACGGACACCAGTAGTCGACACTGGTCCCCAGCTAGTCCTGTTTTCCAGTGCCTTACTTTAGAGTGCTCCGGCCAGAGACTCTAGAGGTGCCAGGCATGGGCCTGCAGCTGTGTGTCTACAGGTGTGGTGTTGGTTAGTCTCCACAGTTGTTTGACTTCTTCCTAGTGGAGCGGCAGTTGGACCTTTCGTCCGTGACTGCGAGGCTGAGAGGTAGTTCTTGTGTTGTGTTGTCCGGGTTGGATATTGGCCTGATCAGCCAATAGTCCGTTCCCGTGTGGTGGCGTCGTTCTTTCTGACTCGTGCTTTGCCAGTGACTGTGGTTTGTGAGTTTGTGACTCGTGGTCGAGGTTTGACCAGTTCGAGATGTGCCCTGGTGTTGGCACAGTTGTAACTCAGTTGTGGTTTGTGTGACTCGTCGATTAAGGTTTCACCTGTAATATTGTGCCTAATTAAAGGTATAATATAATTGTGGTTCAGTGTGGTGTTTATCACCTACTTGTACCCTTGTTCGGGTGTTTGTGTTGTGGTACCTCAGAATAGCAGGTACTTGTTCCCTTCGTGGGTTATTTTGTAGTTTTGTGGTGGTACATTGTGTACCAACCTTTCTAGGTACTTGTGTGTTGTGGAGGTCTTGTGGTTTGACCTGCCACCTGCTGTATCCTAAATGTTTTAAATAAATCTTTGTTTATAAGATTATTGTGGATTAGTTTGTAATTATTAATTATGTTACCTTTGTGGGTATTTGCCGATGAGGCTTATGGCTAGGCATGTTGTGGTTTAATGAGCTATGTTCTGTGGAGGCCGTGTAAGACTTCCACTTGTTGAGTTTTACTCATCTTGGGTATGATTCCAATTATAGCTTTAGTGTGTTTTGGATTGGCTTCGTGTTAGCCAGTTCCTTACCCTTTGAGTAGTTCTGTTGTAAAGTGGTTTGGAGTATAAAGGACCAGCTTTTTCTTAGCAGTCCTATTACTCAAGTGTTTGAGGTTCGCCTGTGAAGCTTGTAGCCTGGGCAGTGACTTGCCTGTGTGGCTTATATTTAGGCAACCCGTTGTTGTAGCAGTGTGCCAGTGAGACTGTGGTTTAGGCACTTTAATAGTTGGTTGACTAATGACATTATGTAGTCCTGTAGTCCTACTTTTCTTCTTCTGAGGACTTTATGTTTATTATCATGAGCATGTTTAATTGTTATTTATTGTAATGATGTGAGCATGAAATGGTTGGCTATTGTCTTTTCCAGTGAGAACCATTGGGGTCAAGGTGTCTGTGGTTACAGTGTTGTTTTGGTAGCCCCTACTGAGCCAGTGACTTGTTGAGGCTCACTCCCCTACAGTTCTTTTCAGGGTTTGCCGTGTGTTTGGCTTGCAGTGGCGTTGCGTCAGACTTGTACCACCAGCAGTTGTGTAGTAGTTAGTGTTGTGTGAGCTTGTGCTCCCTCGGGGTATGCCCCAGGTAGTTGTACTCTTTTAATTGGACATGTATTAATGTAATGGGACAGTTGTACATAATGTGAATAGATATAAGCACATGTACTTTCTTGTGTCTTATATTCTTGTGTGGTTTGTCTTTTTGTACTCTTACTGGACATGTTGTGGAGATCCCTTGCGACACTTCGGTGCGTTCGCGGGAGGCGGATCTGGATATGGAGCCTTAATGGGCATAAATACCCCGTCCGTTACATGAACTGCTCTCATTTTCAGCTCATGGATCTTCTGTGGCTCTTGATGGTCTTAACCTCTGCAGAGGAGAGGTGGTGAGGCCGAGTATGTGGTCGTGTGACCCATGGATCTTTTCTCGGCGACACTGGCGTGCGGCCATAACAGCAGGTGTCGGTCGACCCCCCCCAAACAGTTGGGATGTGAGCAGATCGGCGCAGCTCCCTTCTCTTGTCATGAAAGCGGGCATAAACACATGCCCCCCCCTGTTGCACTCTTGTCTTGAAGCCTCTGGGTGGCCTTTGGCGTTTTGGGATTTCCGTAGCAACTGTTTCTCTTGGCGCCTCTTCTTCCCTTGGCTTGGCTTCTCCGAGCCTGTTCTTTTGAGTCTTTTTAGGCCTCCAGATTTGTTTGAACTTGGCGGGCCTAGGGGCCATCTTGCCCTTGAAGGTCTTGGCCATTTCTGTCTTTCCTGCCAAAGCTTGAAACGAGTTCTTTACGGGCACCGCAGCTGTGACCCGCTCCGTTATGGCTTCAGTTTTCTTGGCCTGCAGGTGAATCTTTAGATCCCCGATTCGCACGCTTTTTCCTGAGGCGGATACTCATGCCCGACGAGTGACAATGTTCTCAGCTTCTGTTACTTGTTGAGGATGCCTATTAGCTCTTTCCCCCTTGTACTTGTTATGGTTACCATACTCCAAGTGGTGGACGTGGCAGCTTAGCTTTTCAGGGATCTCTTTGACTCCAGCTTCATGTGCAGCTTCAGCTCCAGCTTCTGCTTCTGTTTCAGCTCCTGGGTGCAGGATATCAACGAATGCAACCCCCAAGAAATTGGGGAACTCCACAATTGGAGGAAAGCTCCCAAACGAGTCGGCACGGTGAGATAGCCGTACCGTGCATGATCTTGAACGACCAGGGGTCCGAAGCGTACTCCTGCCATTGGTCCGTTAGTACCTGCCAGTTAAGAAAGATGACAGTTAGTATTGAGTAGTAAGGCCACAAGGCTTTCTATTCTGGCGAAGAGATGAAGGGAATTTTCGTCCCACCGGGGTGCCACGCTGTGGAATGGATTTTTTTATTAAAATTTAAAAATCTATTTATCATGTTTCTCATGTTCTCATGGATGCATGCGTATTGCTAATCCAAATCCCATCGAATGCTACGCGAGCAATGACGACGTGAGATGAATCGGCAATTCGCACAGGGCGGGCGTGCCAGTCACCGAGGTGACAATCAAGTGTTCTGCCTCCGAGAGTCGGGGGGCTTTAGGTCTGTTGTGCGCACCGTTTGACTTCGTCAAACGAAAGTGAGTGTCGGGTCCTGGACTAAGATCCCGCCGTTGCCTGAACGCAACGACGTTAATTACATCTCTTTTAGAAAGAGAAAACCCTTGATTAATCGCCAGAATAGAAGATCTTATGGCCTAAGTTGGGACATCCGATAAAAGGCGCAAAATAAAACTACAAGATTGCAGTCAAATTTGCAAGGGATTTTTGATGTGTATGTATGCTATTCGTCTTTTAAAGTCAATTTGCATGCTTGTTCATTTATTTGTTCTCTTATTTTATTACACAATCTTTTTCTTTTATTTGAGTAATGCAAGAAATTTGACATGTTTTGATTGTCATTGCTCTTTTCATGATTTGAAGTCATTTGGTCATTTGAATGCTCAAACATCGTCATGCACAACCCATCTGACTCGGCAGATAAAGCGATTCGGCAGCTAAAACGATGCGGCAAGGGTGAATCGGCAAGGGTACTGTTCATGTGATACGGAAGGGATACTATTCAAATGAATCAGCAGGGAGCCCTGCCGGATCGGTCCTGCTGGATCAGTCTTGCCGGATCGGCCCTACCGGATCGGTCCTGCCGTATCATCACAGTTTTTAGGCTTAAGCGATTCGGCAGCCCTTTTCACGCATAGCTCTTGAAATCTGTGAAGCGTTGTAGCATCCAATCGGGGGAGCAAGACTTTTAACACATATGGACGCCACTCATGGGCTCGGATAGGGTCTAGGTATTGATTACCCGACCCCTCATTTTCAAAACCGTGCGACAAAGCGATACGATAGGATTTTGGGGATTTGATCCTTGAAATCCGTGAAGGGGCTGAGCCTTAAATTTTGGGGATATAACCCTTGAGATATAAGGAACCAATCCATGAACTCGGATCTGGCACAATCATCGGCGATCCGGCACTTCATGTTCAAAGCCGCACAGAAAAGTGATCCGGCGGCACTTCCGGGACTTGGTTCTTGAAACCCGTGAAGGGTATGAGCCTCAAATTTGGGGGACAGAACCCTTGGGATATAAGGAACCAATCCGTGGACTCGGATCTGGCACAATCAGCGGCGATCCGGCACTTCATGTTCAAAGCCGCACGGAAATGCGATCCGCGACACTTCCGGGACTTGGTTCTTGAAATCCGTGAAGGGTCTAAGCCTCAAATTTGGGGGACAGAACCCTTGGGATATAAGAACCAATCCGTGGACTCGGATCTGGCACAATCAGCGGCGATCCGGCACTTCATGTTCAAAGTCGCACGGAAAAGCGATCCAGCGGCACTTCCGGGACTTGGTTCTTAAAATCCGTGAAGGGTCCGAGCCTCAAATTTGGGGGACAGAGCCCTTGGGATATAAGGAACCAATCCTTGGACTCGGATCTGGCACAATCAGCGGCGATCCGGCACTTCATGTTCAAAGCCGCACGGAAAAGCGATCCGGCGGCACTTCCGGGACTTGGTTCTTGAAATCCGTGAAGGGTCTGAGCCTCAAATTTGGGGGACAGAACCCTTGGGATATAAGGAACCAATCCGTGGACTCGGATCTAGCACAATCAGCGGCGATCCGACACTTCATGTTCAAAGCCGCACGGAAAAGCGATCCGGCAGCACTTCCAGGACTTGGTTCTTGAAATCCGTGAAGGGTCTGAGCCTCAAATTTGGGGGACAAAACCCTTGGGATATAAGGAACCAATCGGTGGACTCGGATCTGGCACAATCAGCGGCGATCCGGCACTTCATGTTCAAAGCCGCACGGAAAAGCGATCCGACGGCACTTCCGGGACTTGGTTCTTGAAATCCATGAAGGGTCTGAGCCTCAAATTTGGGGGACAGAACCCTTGGGACATGAAGAACAAGCCCATGAAGTCGGATCATGCCCATTCAATGGCAAACCGGTACTTCATGTTCAAAGCGGCTCCGAAAAACGATCCGGCAGCACTTCCGGGGCTTCGTTCTCAAGATCCGTGAAGGGTCTCAGCCTCGAATTTGGGGGACAGAACCCTTGGGACATGAAGAACAAGCCCATGAAGTCGGATCAGGCCCAGTCAATGGCAATCCGGTACTTCATGTTCAAAGCGGCTCCGAAAAGCGATCCGGCAGCACTTCCGGGGCTTCGTTCTCAAGATCCGTGAAGGGTCTGAGCCTCAAATTTGGGGGACAGAACCCTTGGGACATGAAGAACAAGCCCATGAAGTTGGATCAGACCCAGTCAGTGGCAGTCCGACAGTTCATGTTCAAAGCGGCTCCGGAAAGCGATCCGGCAGCATATATGACAGTCCAAAGGGGGTCATTTCCAGCATGCCTCTGCTACAGGAAAGGGTAGGAAAATGCCTCTTTAAAGTCCTTTAAGGTGGCAGGAATGCACCGAAGTGGAGATGGGGGTTTGTGGAGTTAAGCTTCCCTTCCCACTCTCTCCAAATCTAAGAATCTGGAAACTTCAAAACAGTGAGAGAAAGGGAGCGAATCAGGGGCTTTTGGTCTTTTAAAGCTGAGATGAGGGGAGGGATGGAGATCCATGCATGGAAGTGGCAAGCCCCCATCTTCCTTCATGCAGTTCTGCTTGATTTGGAATGTGAGAATATACATATAAGAAAGGACAGAAATAAAACCATTTAAACGAAGTACATCTCACATACCAAGAAGACTTCGGTCCTGTGCTGAATGAAACATCAAACCCGGAAGATAAGGGAGATATTTGACATCATTTCCCCAATGCCATATCTCAGGGCATTTGAACACTTAGAGACATCACATTATAGTTCCCTTGGGATGGAATAAGACATTAAGTTGCCTTTTCCACTGCCCAAATCAAACGAAACACAGAGCCTTATACAAATGATGAAGAAAGAAAACAACAACATAAAAAAAGAAACATCGAACATGCACTATTGACCAGAAATAAAAGGAGCATCTAGGCACTGGCTACTCATGCATACACCCAATACCTACTGTTGAGCAAATAACGAATGGAAGAGCTTGGTTCTTTTCACTGTTAGGGGAAGATTACAAAGGGGGGGAAGGGAAAGAAAACAGAGCTAAGAAAGAAAGAAAAGAATGAACATGGGGACTGCCGTAGCAGTCCCCCCTTCTCCTTCTCTCTTCAACCTCTTCTTCTATTCAGCAGGTCTCTTTTCCTTCCTTTGATGTAGCAGGTGGAGGACCCGGCTGGGAGGAGTCTCCCCTCCTCTTCCTCTTCTCTTCCTCTCTGCTTCTTCTCCTCCTCAGCAGGTTCAGCCCGTGGAAGGAAGAAGGCAGCAGCCAAGCAGGGAGGAAGTGTTCTGCCGCCTTCCAGAAGACTCCCCCGCTCTCCTCTGTGCGTGGGTGGCAAAAGGTGTGAAGGGGGCCTGTGGTAGCCGCCCTGCCCATGCTGTCGTAGCAGCTTTTGTACCTGTAGTGGGGAGGTAAAGGGTGGCCTAAAATGACCTCCCAGCATGGGGTAAATGGGCCTCATGGAGTGGGCATGTTTAGGGGACCCTTTAGTGTTTTTTTAGTGGGTTTTTTTGCTTCTGTAGAAATCGGGCTGGCACATGCAGGTCTGCTGCATTTTTTAGATGTCCACAGCAAGTAAGGAAGGTGAAGGGTCCGGACGCAATCTCCTTTAATGATGATCGAAGGGACGCATCGGTTGGAGTCCCTAGGCAGGAGGCTGCCTGTTTGGGGCGCCTGCTGGAATCCTTCACGTTTAATGCTCTTAACCAGGGGTGCGTGTCGCGCCGCCGTAATAATTGTCATTGGTTGGCGAAGGGCCGCCCAGGGCTATAGGCCAAGGGGTGTCGCGCAAAGGCCTGCTCGGGTATTGTCCTGGCTGCTCGGTGATAAGCCGCGGGAGGTTCGAACAGGGGGCTCGTGGTCTACTCGGTAGACTATGCCCTGCTCAAACAAGTTGTGAGGTGTCCGGAGACTACCCTTGGGGCTTTTAGACGCCTGGCGGCCAGAGTGCGTTCGGAAGCCTTTGGCTGAACCTAAGGACACGTGGCTCGATGACCAGAGCCTAGGCATCTTGATGGACCATGATGGGCCTATAGGCCTAGGAGGCTAAAAATAGCCTCCACATTTTCCCCCCACCCTCTCAAGTCTGCTCGGATTCCGGAGCACTTGAGAGGGGAGATGTCTGCTCGACGTCACCCTCGCATTAAATGCGATACCAACTGCTGCGGTGCGTACAGTTTCATGGTGACGTCGTTTGAGCTCTCCTCGGGGACGGCGTTTCATGATGGCGAAGGAGACGCGTCACGTTCTGGGTCCGAAGCGGCTTGTTCAAACGGTCCGTTGGATCCGGTAAACCGTCATTTTTGCCTTCGAATTTCACGCCTCCTTTCCATATAAGGGGAGAGGAGAAGCGAGAGCCCCCATGCTTTCTTGCTTTAGGGGTTTGCCTCTACTTCTGCTTTTGCTCTTTTGCCCCCCTCTTGCGCCTTCTTTTACAGCCCTTCATCGCCCTCTCCGCCTCCGATGCCGATGGCCCAACGCGCAGGGAAGGTTGTGGTTGAAGCCAGCGGATTACCGCCGGCAAAGACGAAGGTGATGAAGTATCACGCGCAGCTTCAAAGGCTTACGCGAGTGTAGACACCCGGTTCTGACTAATGGGTTGAACCACATTTCATGTTATCCTAGTTAGCCCCTAGTTGGTCACTCACCGTGAGCCCATCATTAGCCTTTATTGAGCCCATTAGCAATTTAAAATTGCCTCTAATCCCATCCATTATCATTTTAGAGAGTCCTATGCAATTGTAACCCATATCTTTTATGTAACTGGCTAATAAATGCAAAAAAAAAAAAAATCGATTTCCTAGTCGCGACATATTGTAGCACCGCGACTCTAGTCGCGACGGTCCTGGACGCCACGACAGCCCATGCATGATATCCATGCACATGGGCTTACTGTCGCGACGCCCCGACCCGTCGCGTCTCTAGTCGCGGCCCCACGATACGCCGCGACAACGCCCGAGCGCACCAGATTCCGCAACAACCTCCTATTTATCCTCCTATTGATCCAGCTTTATCCTTAGGAAATATCTCAACCCCTTGGGGCGAGATTTTGGCCCTAGGGACTCTTGTGAGGATCCCTTGGACTCTCCCTTGCAATTTTAAAGGGCTATTATCTCCCATTTCGAATTTGGACCTTTTTGAAGAGATAATATCACCCATTTCCCTCACATGGCTCTATAAAAGATAGGCCCCTCCTCAAGGACGGGGAGAGCCTCATTGTTACCCCGAAGGGCTGCCAAAATTTCTTCTGACCAATACTTAGCCTTGCAACCACCCTTTTCCTCCATTTCCTTAACATCCCTCTCCACCAAAGCAACCCATTCCATCATCTATGGAGCATGGGACGTGAGAAGAGCGACTCCAACACCCTCCTGAAGCTTTTGGACGATCCTTCGAGCTACAGCCACGCCAAGGAGTCGCCCTAATGGGGCTCGCTATCTCCCTTTTCCTTTCCCCTTCTTTTGCATGCATTTTTCATGTTATTCTTAGATAGAGCATATTCAGCACACACCTACGTTTTTCCTACACCCAAAGGGGTTTAAAAAAAACTCAGGTTCGTTCCCTCCATGATCACATTCTTCCTTTCTATTTTAGAGTAGATACTACGTTTAACGTGTTCTAATAGGGCTTCCTTTTGTTTGTTTCCTTTTGTGGCAGGCATTCAAGCGTCATCCACGAGGAGCTCTTGCCTTCCGGCCGGCTGGAAGACGAGAAGAAGGTCCACCTTCCAACAACTCCCGCACACAGAGAACGCGGCGGCGGAAGACGACGCGACAAGAAACGCGACTGGAATCAGCGTCACGTTATCAGCACTATCGCGACCGCTAAGGCCGTCGCGACACCAGGTCCGCCCCCCTTTCTCTCTCCTCTTCCTAGTTAAGTTAGCCGTCTTCATTCTCTATTTATAAGGCAGCTTGCTAGGTGGCGATCACATTCCATGTTCACACACCACTAGATTTAGCACTTGTTCGTGTCGAGGGGGGGCTTCAATCCCCGTGATTACACCTTTTGGCGATCACGGTGGGACCTTCACTGCCACCCTCGTGGCTTTTGATTGCTTGCTTGTTTTTCTTCTTTGTTTCTCATCTTAGTGCCCTGTTAGTCTCTTGTTCTTTGTTCCCTATGTTTTTCGTGTTCTGTTCTTGTCGCGACCTATCGTGGCGATGCGATCAGGTCGCGTCGTTGGTTGAGGACGCGTTATCAGATCCGTGCTCTTTCCCCTCAATCTGCTTTATCTTGTGATTCATGAGATCATGTATCCCCTTTTCTCTTTCTTGTATCATATGTTGTCGCGTTTCTGAATGTCAGAATCCTACTGGGTCGGGATTTTCCTTTTATTTTCACTTGTAAGTTTCCGGTTCGAGTCGCGGCGTATCGCGAGGTCGCGACAAGGGTCGCGTGTGGATAGCGGTCGCTCTCAGGTATGCGTTGTATGTTAAGGTTTTGATTCATGAATTGGTTTTTGTGTGCTCTTGGTCCATATGGTATTGGATTACTGTTTTGTATCATTTATCGTTTGATAGGGTTAGTCTGTTTGAGTTAGTTGAGGACCTTTTGGGGTTGTCGGGCCTTTGTTCCTATCGCGGCAGGTCGCCTTGTCGCGATAAGGTCCGGCGTACCGGACGCTGCGACTCTGCACGAGTCCATTGGTCGCCCTCGTTTGGTTCAGTATCACTTGTACAACATTTCGGGCACCTAGGCCCAGTGCATACGTAGTGAAAACCATTGTATTTAGGTTTTCCCCTTGGATGTGATGAACAGTCCATCCCCATGTACTTTTAAATTAATTACATGCCTATTTTGGTGAACAAAACACTGTCAAAAGTTTTTCTAACTATGTTATTTAGCCTTAAGCACAGGAAATACCCAAAGAAAGTCAAGCACTTGTGGTAAGTACTTACATACATTGTTTTCAGAAGAGCTATAACGATTCCTCACAAGCTGTAACGATTTACTTGAAAGGTTGAATAACCTTGCTGTATCAAACAAGTCGATATTATAACGACTCTGTAAGTTATCGTAACGACTTCTTCAGAAGTTATAACGACTTGCTCATTATAACGACTCTGTAAGTTATCGTAACGACTTCTTCAGAAGTTATAACGACTTGCTCATTATAACGACTCTGTAAGTTATCGTAACGACTTCTTCAGAAGTTATAACGACTTGCTCATTATAACGACTCTGTAAGTTATCGTAACGACTTCTTCAGAAGTTATAACGACTTGCTCATTATAACGACTCTGTAGTTATCGTAACGACTTCTTCAGAAGTTATAACGACTTGCTCATTATAACGACTCTGTAAGTTATCGTAACGACTTCTTAGAAGTTATAACGACTTGCTCGTCATAACGATTCTGTAAGTCATCGTAACGATTTCTTTAGAAAGTTATAACGACTTGCTCGTCATAACGATTCTGTAAGTCATCGTAACGATTTCTTTGAAAGTTATAACGACTTGCTCGTCATAACGATTCTGTAAGAATCGTAACGATTTCTTTAGGAGTTATAACGACTTGGTTGTGATAACGATTTCATAAGTTTTCATAACGACTTCTTCTGAGTTTTATAACAATTTATTCATAACGATTCTATCAGACTTTCATAACGATTTCATAAGTTTTCATAACGACTTCTTCTGAGTTTATAGCAATTTATTCATAACGATTCTATCAGACTTTCATAACGATTGCATAAGTCATGTTTCATTAATTAATTGTTTTCCTTGATTTAAGATACGTTGAATAGTCAAAGTCGCATCACGTCTATTGACTGCCATGCATTTAATAAAGACTGAACGTATCTCTGCACGGATACAGAACATATCTTCCATTCTCGTGTATCCTCTGCATGCATCTTCTAGAACGATAAACTGTCACTACCATATTTGTGTCTATCTGCTCTAACGTTGATTGACATCTGGAGATAGTATAGCTGTCTACCATTAAAGCTCAACCTTGCAGAACCTTAAGGATATACTATCCTACAACATCTGACACAGAAAGAACTACAAGCCAACTAAGAAGATCTCATCACTTTGCGTGCTCCAAAGAACAAAAGACTGTCGACAGGAAGTTTCTACAGATCCTTCAGTCTAACGTACACCAAAGCTGTGAGACAACGGTCATCTCTTCGTCCTCATTCAAATTGGAGATAAAATACAAGACGAAGTTTCGAAGACAGATCATCTATCTATGAAGGAAGCATTATTGACATTCAAGAGAGCCTAGAACTCTGCCGCTTTCAAGTTTTTAGAAGATCTCTAGAGCCAGAAATTCATTCCTTTCCATCTTGGCTCTTAGCTCCTTGTGCTGTGAGAAGAAAATTAAGGAAGAGCTAGATTAGTTCTGAGAGAGAGCACACTGTGTAGATCTTCGTCTCTCAGTGCTTGTAGCTTCAGATTGAGTTTTGTAAAAGCTTGATCTAGGGGCTAGTCATTCCTTTCAAGACTTTCTTGTGTTTTTCCCTTCGTGTGTGAAGGAAGACCTGGTGGTTTCCAGGGTGGTGTTTTCCCTTCGGGAGTGAAGGAAGACCTGGTGGTACCAGGGTGTTGTGTTCCCTTCAGGAGTGAAGGAAGACCAGCTGAGCTGGGTGGTGGTTTTTTTGTCCATAGGGGGACTGTACCCTAGTTAATGAAATCCTGAGGGTTGCTCAGGGACTGGACGTAGGACTCCTAAGGAGAGGAGATCTGAACCAGGATAAATCTGTGTGTTGTGTGATTGTCTTCATTGTGTGATTGTTGTTTTTACTAACCATTACTAATCTCTTTCAAGAACTCTTTATGTTTGTTTGAGTTCAGGTTTTTATCTGATAAATTTAATTTAAAGACCCATTCACCCCCCCCTCTGGGTTAGCCAACCGGGCAACAAGTGGTATCAGAGCGAGTCTCTTCGACAAAGAACAAGATCCAACGATCTGAAGAGTAAAGATCCATGGCAGCCCAAGGTCACTTCGAAGGTCAGTCTGTCAACAGACCTCCTTTGTTCGACGGTGAAGATTATACGTATTGGAAGACCAGGATGGAATACTTTCTACAAGGCCACGACTATCAAATCTGGTCGATAGTGGAAGAAGGTGATCTGGTCGTCACAAATGAGAAAGCACAATGGACAGATGAAGATAGAAAGAAAATCTCCTTGAACTGTAAAGCTAAGAGCATTCTATGTTGTGCTCTAAGCAAGAAGGAGTTCAACAGAGTCTCAGCATGCAAATCCTCCATGGAAATGTGGGAAAAGCTAAGGATTACGTATGAAGGTACAGACAAAGTAAAGGAGACAAGAATCGACATTCTTGTCACTCAGTATGAAAGATTTCAAATGCAATCAGGTGAGTCTATTACCCAAATGTTTAGTCGATTTACTGACATCACTAATGGTCTAGCCAGTCTAGGAAAGTCATATGAGATTGCAGATATGGTAAGGAAGATTCTCAGATCCTTGCCATCTTCATGGACGGCAAAGGTCACAGCTATCGAAGAAGCTAATGACCTTAAGAGAATGTCAGTAGAAAAACTCATCGGGTCTCTCATGGCCCATGAAATAACATGGAAAGATTAGGAGAATCCTCCAGTAGAAAGAAGCAGTCCAATGCGCTTAAAGCTAATGGGGACTCATCTGAAGAATCCTTGGATAACAGTGAAGATAGCAAAAATAGTGATGATGAAGAAGCCATGCTGTCAAGAAGATTGCAGAGAATCTTGGCCAAGAAGAAGAAGTTTCAGTCTGGTAGGAGGTACTTCAAGAAAAACAAAGATCTCAAGAAACCAGACGGAAAAGATCAGAAGAGAAATGAGCCACTTTGCTATGAATGCAAGAAGCCTGGACATATCAAGGCAGACTGTCCAATGCTAAAGAAAAATGATCACAAGAAGAAGGACAGCTCCAAGAAGTTCAGAAGATAGATACAAAAGAAAGCCATGGCAGCTGCATGGGAAAACAGCAGCGACTCAGACAGTGAGTCAAGCTCCAGCAGTGAAGAAGAAGAAGCCAACTTAGCTCTTATGGCAAATACGGGGATAAGGTAACCTCTGATTCCTCTTTTGATTCCTGTAATGATTCAGATTCGATAATTTGAAAGTGCCTTTAATGAACTTTACGATAAGTATAAAGAAGTGTCTAAACTACTTAAGCTTAGCAAGAAAAATATCACCTGTCTCGAAAATACCAACTCAGATTTAAAATCTGAAAATGAAGAACTAGAAAAACAAATAATGGAGCTTAAGAGAAGAAATGAACTATTATGTGAAAACTTAAAAGACAAGAACAATCAAATCATTAAATTAGAAAAACAGGAAAGCTCAGATGATTTAAGAAAAACGGTAAAAGAATTAAATGAAGAAAACAATACACTTGCAAGCACCTTAGAAAAGTTTACAAATGGGAAGAACTCCTTATTACTAAAGGGTGCTAGACGATCTGGTAAGAACAAACGAGGTTTAGGATACATACCTCCAGTTAATGAAGAAGAAATGATCTATCCTGAAAAATATCCAACTCCTAAATTCACTCCAGAACAAGATGTAGCATATAAAGCGAATTTTAAGTACATAGAAAGAGTAACAATAACATCATGTTGTAGTCACTGTAAAAGCTAGGACATTTAAAATCCACCTGTCCAACAAGACATAAGAAGTGGATAATAAAAAGTAAAAATAATGATACTGACCCATCAGGACCCAAAAAGAATTGGGTACCTAAATCTTGATGTCTTTATTTCAGGTTAACCTTCGAGCATCCAAATGGTATTTGGATAGTGGGTGCTCAAGGCACATGACAGGAAACCTGAAGCTTTCTCCCATCTCCAAGATGAAGAAGGAACAGTCACTTATGGAGATAATGGAAAAGGAACTGTAGTAGGCAGTGGATCAGTAAACAGCAAAGGAAAAACAGTCATAGAAGATGTGCTGTTAGTCAAAGGACTGAAGCACAACCTCATCAGTATAAGTCAGCTGTGTGATAGAGGACATCAAATCAAATTTCAAGAGTCAAAATGCAGCATACTAAAGGATGGAGCAGTCATCTTTGAAGCAAATAGAGAGAAGAATCTGTACGTGCTCTACCTTGAAGAACTCAAAGAGCAAAATGTATGTCTGGTTGCCAGCAAAGACAAATCAACTGATCTGTGGCACAGAAGGACTAGGCCACTGCAGCTTGGATGGCTTGAGCAAGCTCAGAAAGAGGAATCTTGTGGAAGGTCTACCGAAAATCAATGGTAAATTAGAAAGTGTCTGCAGACCTTGTGCTAAGGGAAAGCACACAAAGAGTTCCTTCAAGTCAAAGACGGTGGTGACCACCTCAAAACCTTAGAGCTCCTACATATGGATCTATTTGGGCCAATGAGAACTACCAGTCTTGGAGGAAAGAATTTCGGATTTGTTATAGTAGATGACTACTCAAGATTCACATGGGTATCATTCTTAGAACACAAAAATGATACTTTTGATAATTTTGTTAGCTTCAGCAGGAAAGTCCAGAAAGATCAGAAGTTCAGTATAGTATCCATTCGATCTGATCATGGTGGTGAGTTCCAAAATGAAAAGTTTGCTAGATTCTGTGATGATCAAGGAATTCAGCACAATTTCTCAGCACCAAGGACACCACAGCAAAATGGTATAGCCGAACGGAAGAACCGAACTCTCTTGGATATGGCAAGAACCATGCTTTGTGAATATGAGTTACCAAGATATTTCTGGGCAGAAGCAGTCAACACAGCCAGCTACATTGTCAACAGAGTCATGATCAGGCCAATCCTGAAGAAGACTGCATATGAGCTGTTTAAAGGGAAGAAGCCAAAGATCAGCCATTTCAGAACCTTTGGATGTCCTTGCTTTATACACAACAACGGAAAAAGGGATATTGGTAAGTTGGATGCCAAATCAGATGAAGGCATCTTCATGGGTACACTTCTAAACCCAAAGGCTATAGAGTGTTTAATAAACGTACCTTATTGATTGAACAGTCTGTACACATTTCTTTGATGAAACTAACCCTTCTTTGAGGAAGGAAGTAGAAAGTGATAATGATGATGCAGATGAACTGTCTAATAAACTGAAAGACACATCACTTGAAGACAAGGATGATCCACCTCTGGAAGAATTGCAACAAGAAGAAATGTCTCATGAAACTCTTCCAAAGGAATGGAGATACAAGAAAGATCACCCACCTGAAAACATCATTGGTGATCCATCTGTAGGGGTAAGAACAAGAGGTAACTTGATTCCTTGTGATTACCTTGCTTTTGTATCTCAAATAGAGCCTAAGACAGTCAATGAAGCCTTAACTGATGAATCTTGGATAATAGCAATGCAAGATGAATTAAATCAATTCAAGAGAAACCAAGTATGGTCACTTGTTCCTAGACCATCAGACCATCCTGTGATCGGCACTAAATGGGTGTTCAGAAACAAATTGGATGAATCTGGTGTAATTCTAAGAAACAAGGCCAGACTGGTGGCTCAAGGCTATTGTCAAGAGGAAGCATAGATTTTGATGAAACCTATGCACCAGTGGCTAGACTTGAGGCCATTAGAATTTTACTTGCTTATGCTTCTGCATTAGATCTAAAGTTATTTCAAATGGATGTTAAATCTGCCTTTCTAAATGGTTTTATAAAAGAAGAAGTTTATGTGGAACAACCGCCGGGTTTTGATGATACAGACTTTCCGAATCATGTTTTTAAATTGCATAAGGCTTTATATGGTTTAAAACAAGCACCTAGAGCCTGGTATGAAAGACTTAGTTCTTTTCTCCTAAAACATGGTTTCAGTAGAGGTCAAGTAGATAGCACTCTTTTTATAAAAACAAAAGTCAAAAATATACTGTTGGTTCAAATTTATGTGGATGACATCATCTTTGGATCTACTGATGAATCCTTGTGCAAGTATTTTGAAAAGCTAATGCAGGGAGAATTTGAGATGAGTATGATGGGAGAGCTTAACTACTTCCTTGGACTTCAAATCAAACAAGGAAAGGAAGGAACTCACATCTGTCAAGCAAAGTACACCAGAGAACTGCTAAAGAAATTTGGATTTGAAAACACCAAGCCACTGTCAACACCAATGGGTACATCAACTAGGATGGACAGTGACAAGGATGGTAAGAAGGTAGATCAAAAGATCTACAGAGGTATGATAGGTTCATTACTTTATCTAACCGCAAGTAGACCTGATATATTATTTAGTGTATGCATGTGTGCTAGATATCAAGCCGACCCTAGAGAATCACATTTAATTTCTGTTAAAAGAATTTTCAGATACTTAGCCAGGACTCATGATCTAGGACTATGGTATCCAAACTCCTGTGATGTAAAATTAGTAGGATATTCTGATGCTGATTATGCTGGATGCAAGGTAGATAGAAAAAGCACCAGTGGATGCTGTCAATTTCTTGCAGGGTGTTTAATCTCATGGTCCTCAAGGAAACAAAATTCAGTAGCACTATCTACAGCTGAAGCCGAGTACGTAGCTGCTGGAAGTTGCTGTACACAACTCTTATGGATAAAGCAACAGCTTGAGGATTTTGGACTCAAAATCAAGACAATTCCACTGCTATGTGACAACACCAGTGCTATCAACCTCACCAAAAATCCAATTCAGCACTCCAGGACCAAACACATTGAGGTCAGATACCATTTTATTCGTGATCATGTAGCTAATGGCAATATTGAAATATCGTTTATTGATACAAACAATCAGTTAGCAGATATTTTCACAAAGGCCTTACCTGAAGAGAGATTTACATCTCTTAGAAGGGAGTTAGGCATGTGTATTTTGTGAAAAGATCTTCATTTAAAGCTGGTATAAAAATTCTCAGAATTTAAGTAGGTTTTCTCTCTCTCCTTTTAAGGCAAAATCAATTCAAAATTCTCAGTTTAAGCGTTTCCGTCCTTTAAGTCATAGTCTTTCGAGGCGGTCAACCTCGTTTGTCGTTTTCTGACGCCTCACCTTTTGGAGCTTTTATTTTCTTTAAATCGATGCGTTAACGATTCCCCTTCCTCGTTCACCTTTTTCCCTCTTTCGTCCCGACGCACGAGCCGATGCCCTAGCGACTCTTGCCTCTATCCTCTGCAAATTTGAAGCTTCCATCTCCTTCCCGCGAAATCGTTTGAGGGTTTCTTCTCGTCACCCTTCTCTTCAACCTTTCCAATCTTCTCCCACCTGAATCCATGGCCGCACCAGCTATTGCCGGCAGTGTGGGTGGCTACAGCGCCGAATACCTCACCCCAGCTCAGGAGGAGCGTTTCACCTTTGTGAAGACGAAGCTCTGTGGTCACAAGGAAGTAGATATTAAAGATCTGCAGAAGAATGGAATGAGCAGCATCGTTGAGAAGATCAATCAGATGAAATGGAAAGGGCTTACCACTTGCTCAGAGGTAAGTTATCCGGACTTGGTAAAGGCGTTCTTTGTGTGCTTAAGAACAGAAGAAGATGGGGCCCTCGTTTCTTCGGTCAAGGGCGCCCTAATCAGAATCGACCAGGAACTGCTTAGGATGCTATTTGGAGTAAGCACATCCGGTTTCAGTGGGATTCATTCTGTGGAAACCCAAGAAAAGGTTTGGGGATTATTGGGCCGGGGTTCAGGATGAGGGATGGCAAGCTAGATATCAATCAATTAAGTGCCTTCAATCGCCTCCTTCACTTCATTGTTTGTCAGATTTTGGTTCCCCGTAGTGCAACCTTCTCCTCTTGCACTAAGGCTGACTCCGACCTAATGTACTGGGCCATTAAAAATGAGGAAATCAATATGGCCGCAGTGATGATAGAGAGAATGAAATTTGCCAGGGAACAGATTTGGGACACTAAAAGCAAGTTGAATGTGTCCCTGCCCTATGCCCATTTACTTACCAGGATCTTCAGACACTTCGGTGTAGATGTCTCAGGGGCAGTTGTAGAGAAGATGGGCCAAGCTATCAGGTCCAGAAATCTAAAGAAGAGTGGTTTTTCAGTAGTCAATGGGGTCTGGTCCAAGGCCTCAGTTGCAGAAGGTGAAGCACTTATTGGTGAGCCTTCAGTTGCTCAATCTCAGTTGGCGGCAGATGATGTGATGCCCGAATTGCCACTGGAATCAGGTTCTGTTCCAGTCTTTGTAGAAGCAGAGCAGGAAGGGCCATTTATGGCCAGAAATCAATCAGAGGCAGCAACAGCAGTGAGGGAAGAAGAAGAAGAAGAAAGGCCAGCAGCAGCAGATCCAGTTGTACTTCATGCTGAAAGGAGAATTGAGGATATTCTCCCAGAAGACATCTTGCCTATTGTGGAAGAGACTGTGGCATCAGGCCACATCTTTGAAGAAGGTCCAGTGGAAGAAGAGCAGCAAAATCCTCAAGATGATTCTATGGAAATGGATGCTCCCTGTCAGGGGGAGACTGGTGCAGTTGCAGAAGATGCTCCACTTGAGGGGGAGCAATCCCAAGAGAAACTAGATGATGCACCTCCAGCCACCAGAGATCAGGAGGAAGAACAGAGAGTCTGAAAATTTGGATGCCAGAGAAGGGGAGACAGCTAGTTCATCAAGTTCTGATGAGGATAATGATCCACCTCCTCCAGCTACAAAGGGCAAAGAGAAAGATATAGCTCCTGAAGTACCCCTTTTAGCTGATGCACCATTTGAAAGACAGGTCAAGCAAAAGATTGTCATCAATTTAAAACCTGTGATTGAGAGGTTGGATATTCAGGGTGAGCTGCTTTGTTCACTCCAGTCTGATGTGAATTCCATCTTTCTAAGCCAAGCTTCAGCCCGCAAGGAACTGGTTCAGATTCGCTCTGCCATGACATGGTTCCATCAGGAGATGGGGACCATGAAGAATATGTTATCGACATCCTTCAAGCAGTTGGAGCTCAAGCTCCTCCTCCTCCAGCAGCTCAGGAGCCTAACCCAAGTGTACCTGAGCCCTCCGGGCAGACAGAGCAGCAGCAGCAGCAGCCCCAGCAGAGAAGCCCAGCAGCAGCAGGCCGAACCCTCAGGGCCATCAGGGCAGCTGAAGAGTCAGGGCCATCAGGGCCAGCTGAAGAGTCAGGGCCATCAGGGCCAGCTGAAGAGTCAAGGCCATCAGGGCCAGATGAAGAATCAGGGCCACCAGGGCCAGTTGTGTTGGAATCAGGGCCACCAGGGCCGGCAGTGTTGGATCCTTTGCCTCCCTTGCCTGAAGAAGTGGTTTCAGATCCTCCACCATTGCTCCCACTTCTACCAACACTCCCATTCCTCCTTCTCCACCCACTAACTTCACAGCTCCACCTGCTCCACCTCACTTCAAAAGGCCTAGAACCAGGCCCATTTCTTCTCCCACACCTTTCCCTCCTCATCCTATCTCATCCTCTCCTGTTCTACCACTTCTCATCTTTCTTCTTCTCAAAATTCGAGGCCCCTCCAGCATCCTCAGCTGGAGCCTCATCCTCTTCTGGTACATCTTCATTTCCAGAAGTAGGATCTCTCAATTCTGATGCATTTCTCTACCCCCCTGCACCTCCCTCTTTATCACTATTATTCCTACGAATGTCCAAATCGACTCTCCCTTTCTTGATAAAATTAAGGATGAGTTTGAAGAGGTTATCCTTAGGTCTGTGCTAAAGGTAGGAGACCACCTTTCCAAGACAGACTCTTCCAGTACTGTCTCAAAGAAACGCAAACTTTCTTCCTCTAACACTCCTCTTTACCCACCTTTGTGGTTTTCTCTTACAGTCACCCACAAGCATACCTCACTGTACAAAGAATACCTTCAAAAGGTTGTTTTTGCCACTCTTCACAATCTTCCTTTTCTTAACCTCTCTGATCATCTAGATGTAATTCTTCCCTATACTCCTCTGTCTAAAGCCGAAAAATCCAAAATCTTCTCCTCAGCCCACTCCAAAACTGAGGAGCAATGGGCTAAATCTCATAAAGATTTGTACAATCGCTTTCTTCAGGCTAAGGCAGCAAGATTCCTCCCAGGGATCACTCCTTGACCCTTTCTGAGTGGTTCAAGTTTCACCACCAGAACACCTGGGCCCCTGCCATTCAGAAGCTAATCAAGCTGGTCAGGCATTTCCAAATGTTCAACAACTACAGGTATCTCAACAGATTACCTGAAGTTCAGCTTAGCCAGTTCAAGAGAGCCATCAAGGTCTTATCCACTCTGAGCAGTCTGAGGAAATCAGAGTAGATTTTGCAACTCTTCATTTCCCTGAAGACATTCTCCTGCCTCAGATTCATTTCCTGATCATGGAGTCTTCGATTGGTTCAATCATCTTTGAGCGTTTTGCAAGAGTTATGGGCAGAATGAGATTCAGAAAGGCCTCCAAGTTGGTTTTCCTAGATTTCTCTTCCGGGAATATCATAGAGGGTTTGTCAAATCAGATGTTCTTGCCCCTCTACTCTCAGAATGTGAAAGGCTGAATGCCTCCGAATGGTCCAAGCTTTATTCTCTGTCAGCTCAACAGCTAGCTCATCTGAATGCTGCTCAGGCCAGGGAAGGAAAAGCTCCTGTCTCTCCTGCCACCTTCTTGGATATGAACTCAATCCATCTGGTCCTTGATCCCTACAAAGTTTGGGCTGAAAGGTACAAGGGTTTCTTAGCTCTTCGCCATGAACTCAAGGAGAAACAGATTTTCTATCCTGTCACCATGGATCAATTTCTTGCCTGTGCAAGTTTTGGTACAACTCTCATCATCTGCTCCTCCATGGATCCAGATGAGTATGACCAGTTTCTTACCAAGCAGCGCAGCATCTATCTATCCAAGATGGCTCCAACCATGGGACCAACCTTCTCCATTGAGAGTGGTGCCTTTAGGCAATTTTTCAAGCGTCAGGAAGAGCAGGCCTGGGAAGCTATTTCTCATTATGCCTCCCTTCTCTCTCCTGCTTATTATTTGCCTGTACCTCCTCAACCTTAATGAATGGATTGTGCTCTTTCTCCTCATTGTCTCTTATTCTTTGTCTCTTTCCTATTGCTTTTTGCTTAATGACAAAAAGGGGGAGAATGTTTACCTACTACATGTGTCTGACACATTCTTGAAATCATGCTTGAAGTACTTAAATTCCTGTTTACTGTTAAGTACTACTTAATGTTGATCATAGTTTTGTCATCACCAAAAAGGGGGAGATTGATGAACAGTCCATCCCCATGTACTTTTAAATTAATTACATGCCTATTTTGGTGATAAACAAAACACTGTCAAAAGTTTTTCTAACTATGTTTATTTAGCCTTAAGCACAGGAATACCCAAAGAAAGTCAAGCACTTGTGGTAAGTACTTACATACTTGTTTTCAGAAGAGCTATAACGATTTCTCACAAGCTGTAACGATTTATGAAAGGTTGAATAACCTTGCTGTATCAAACAAGTCGATATTATAACGACTCTGAGTTATCGTAACGACTTTTCAGAAGTTATAACGACTTGCTCATTATAACGACTCTGTAAGTTATCGTAACGACTTCTTCAGAAGTTATAACGACTTGCTCATTATAACGACTCTGTAAGTTATCGTAACGACTTCTTCAGAAGTTATAACGACTTGCTCATTATAACGACTCTGTAAGTATCGTAACGACTTCTTCAGAAGTTATAACGACTTGCTCATTATAACGACTCTGTAAGTTATCGTAACGACTTCTTCAGAAGTTATAACGACTTGCTCATTATAACGACTCTGTAAGTTATCGTAACGACTTCTTCAGAAGTTATAACGACTTGCTCATTATAACGACTCTGTGAGTTATCGTAACGACTTCTTCAGAGTAACGACTTGCTCGTCATACGACTTCTTCAGAAGTTATAACGACTTGCTCGTCATAACGATTCTGTAAGTCATCGTAACGATTTCTTTAGAAAGTTATAACGACTTGCTCGTCATAACGATTCTGTAAGTCATCGTAACGATTTCTTTAGAAAGTTACAACGACTTGCTCGTCATAACGATTCTGTAAGAAGCGTAACGACTCCTTTAGGAGTTATAACGACTGGTTGTGATAACGATTTCATAAGTTTTATAACGACTTCTTCTGGTTTTATAGCAATTTATTCATAACGATTCTATAGACTTTCATAACGACTTCTTTGAGTTTATAGCAATTTATCATAACGATTCTATCAGATTTTCATAACGATTGCATAAGTCATGTTTCCATTAATTAATTGTTTTCCTTGATTTAAGATACGTTGAATAGTCAAAGTCGCATCACGTCTTTGACTGCCATGCATTTAATAAAGACTGAACGTATCTCTGCACGGATACAGAACATATCTTCCATTCTCGTGTATCCTCTGCATGCATCTTCTAGAACGATAAACTGTCACTACCATATTTGTGTCTATCTGCTCTAACGTTGATTGACATCTGGAGATAGTATAGCTGTCTACCATTAAAGCTCAACCTTGCAGAACCTTAAGGATATACTATCCTACAACATCTGACACAGAAAGAACTACAAGCCAACTAAGAAGATCTCATCACTTTGCGTGCTCCAAAGAACAAAAGACTGTCGACAGGAAGTTTCTACAGATCCTTCAGTCTAACGTACACCAAAGCTGTGAGACAACGGTCATCTCTTCGTCCTCATTCAAATTGGAGATATAAATACAAGACGAAGTTCGAAGACAGATCACACATCTATGAAGGAAGCATTATTGACATTCAAGAGAGCCTAGAACTCTGCCGCTTTCAAGTCTTAGAAGATCTCTAGAGCCAGAAATTCATTCCTTCCATCTTGGCTCTTAGCTCCTTGTGCTGTGAGAAGAAAATTAAGGAAGAGCTAGATTAGTTCTGAGAGAGAGCACACTGTGTAGATCTTCGTCTCTCAGTGCTTGTAGCTTCAGATTGAGTTTTGTAAAAGCTTGATCTAGGGGCTAGTCATTCCTTTCAAGACTTTCTTGTGTTTTTCCCTTCGTGTGTGAAGGAAGACCTGGTGGTTTCCAGGTGGTGTTTTCCCTTCGGGAGTGAAGGAAGACCTGGTGGTACCAGGGTGTTGTGTTCCCTTCAGGAGTGAAGGAAGACCAGCTGAGCTGGGTGGTTGTTTTGTCCATAGGGGGACTGTACCCTAGTTAATGAAATCCTGAGGGTTGCTCAGGGACTGGACGTAGGACTCCTAAGGAGAGGAGATCTGAACCAGGATAAATCTGTGTGTTGTGTGATTGTCTTCATTGTGTGATTGTTTTTTTACTAACCACTACTAATCTCTTTCAAGAACTCTTTATGTTTGTTTGAGTTCAGGTTTTTATCTGATAAATTTAATTTAAAGACCCATTCACCCCCCCCTCTGGGTTAGCCAACCGGGCAACAGGATGAGGAGTCCTCTCACTAGAGCACTCGTAGGCTGACTCGGGCCCACTTTTGAGGACCTCCGTAAGAACCCCGTGACCGTACGCACTTGCGGTTCGCCGGTTGGTTTGTACCCAATTGCACCCCTTAGTTTAAGCCACCCCTTTGCGTGTGAGTATACCATCCTTAGCTTCACCGGAGGACTCGAGTCCATACCCATAAGGTCCACTGGACCAAGTGACATCTCTTAATTAATTCATCTAAAGGTCAAGTTCAAACCTTAAGAAATTTGCGCTTTAGCATGGCAACTTGAGTGTTCATCCCTCCTCCTCTCAGTCTTTCTTGCTGTGATTGAGTCTGGTTTTGTCTGTTCCCCCTATTAGTCTTGGGGGGGTTGTATGCATCATTGGTAGGAGGAGATCGAGTCAATCCCCTTCTTTCTTGGTATCTATCATAATCCCCTCTCGACATGGACCAATTTCGAGTCCTTGCTGACGATGCTCTTCCTCTCGGGTTGCTCGAGGAGGTGGCCCAGCCCTCTATGGCCACGCTCCCGGGGCATATCCAGCCTCCCTCCGTCACTGGGATTCGATCCCGTCCTGCCTCTCCTCCTGGGGGTGATGACCCCCACTCACAATTCAGCCAGCTTCTTCCACACCTTACTCCGGACCAAGTCCGAGAGTTTATAGCTGCCGCCAAGGGGAAACAACCATTATCTCCCCAGGGTCAGAGTTCAGTTCGACCGGCGGATTCCTCCGCCCATGTCGCTTCGGCACCCCACCTTCCTTCATCAGGGGCAGATCCTACACCCCTCCGTCCTTGGGCCATTCATTTTTCAGAACCAAGCTACCTTCCCCCACGAGAGGTCCAGCCTCGATCCCCTCCAACTACATACTATACGGCCGAACCAGCTCCCCTCCCTCGCGAGAGGTCTCACTCCTTCGAGCAACCTCGCTCCCTTATTTCTGCGCATCAAGTCCAGTCTCCCTCCGACTTCCTTGCGGAGTGGACGAGCATGAAGAAGGAGCTTCATGACCTCCGGAGACAAATCGATCCTCGGAAGGTAACTGACATTGCCCTCCCATCCTTCCAGTACCTCCGGGTGGGGACCCTTATGTTCATCTGAAAGACTTTGTCTACGAATCAGCACCACACAAGTATGACCGCCACCTCATGGCGTACTTGTTCAGAAAATCCCCGGATGGTCTAGCGTTGGAATGGTTCTACTCATTGCCCCCCGAGGAAGCCGAGGATTTCCAAATTGTTCAAGAGAGATTTCTGCAGCAATTCCAAGATTGGGTGGGACCCGAATATTCTTTTGTGGATCTGGTAGCTGAGAAAATGAAGCCAGAGGAGGAATTCTCCACTTATGCTGACCGGTGGCGTTCTTTGGCCGCCAAGGTCCGTTGCCCAATGCCTGAGGAGGAGAAGGTGAAGTTGTTGATTTCCAATGCCACTCCAACCTACCGAGCTATTTTGGCCATGAACGATATTTCTACCATGCACCAGCTATATAGCCGAGCTCGTTTCATCCAGATCCAACTTAAGGACTCGCCTATACATTCCATGTTTGAGATCCCCAAGGCCCGTTACACCAAGAAGCCGCAAGGCCCAGTCACCGAAGGGATCCAAACCAATGAACAGGTGGGTGCAGTTAGTAATTCCCAAGGCCGGTAGGAAGGTCTCCTTATACCCAGCAAGCCCAACAGCCATGGAACAACAACAACAATAGACAACCACCTCCCCAAGGACAAAACCCTCCACAAGATTAGCGCCAGTACTCCCAGGTCCCTCCACCTCAAAATGGCTACGCCCCTAGGAAGCCCAATGGACCCAAAAGAGCCCAATACCCTCCTTTGCCCTACATTTTTCAGGCATGTAAATATCACCAATTGATAATCACATTAACGTAAATGAAAATGCTCATCTTACTCAATAGGTCATCTACTTAACATACAACAACTTTGTGTTTTTTGAACCTGCATAAGGATCAAAGTCATATGAAAGGATCCGAAAATAGACATGTAACTCAATCAACCATCTACTTAACATACAACAACCATGTGTTTTCCAAATCTGTATAAGTATCACAACCAATTCAAAATACACATCTAATTCAATCAGCGTGTGAATAACATACAACTCTACATTTTCCAAACCTGTATAAGCAATAGAAGGAGTTGAAAAAGAAATGAAAATACATATCTGACTTAATCGACCTATGAATAAGTGCTATTACACATATACTTAAAAACTTCCATAAGCATCATAACATCCACAATGTCCAAAAATGTTCATCATATACGAAATAGAATTGCAAAATCTCAAAACTAGTGACAATGCAATTAAAAGCATTCCATATACACACATATAAGACATGGGATCACTAATCAACCTATCAACCATTAGAAGTAGTGTCCGATGAAAAGAAATCTAAATCAAATACATGTGTGACTCTCAACCCTAAACTCAATGTCTACTCAGGTGGGTAAGGATGGATGTGGATCGGTGGACGAACCCCTAACCATGTCTACAAATGATGGTGCATGAATTGCATCAGCTGAAAATGACACTGAAATATAATGAACTGACGCCACCAAGCTCGAATTAAGCGAAAGTAGGGTTAAAATTGAGTCGCCTATGATCAACTCTTAGAAAAGAGCCAAAATTGACTCCTTGAGAGGCTTTAGAAATTGACTCTTAGAAAGGGGTAAGAATAGACTCCTTGAGAGGCTTCAAAAATTGACTCTAAAAAAGGGCAAGAATTGACTCCTTGAGAGACTCCGAAGATTGACTCCCAGAGGGCCAAGAATCGAGTCTTGGAGGAGTCCAAGAATCGACTTCTAAGAGTACTAATCGACTCTTAGAAAGTAGAATTGAGTCCTGAAGGAGTTAAGAATCGACTCTCTGAAGAGCAATAATCAACTCCTATAAGAATTGATTATGAGAGCAAGAATCGATTATATATTTTTCAGTACGTTTTACTTCATTAGTGCTCTTGTTTGTGCTGCCAGTGAGATCCTTTGAGGTTGAGGTTGAGGTTCCTACATTGTGTTGTTGGTTTGGTGTTATTTTTGGGAGGTCCTTGCTGAGTTTGTGACTTGTTGAGGCTCACTCCCTTGTAGTTCATTTCAGGTGTTAGCCATGTGTTTGGTGTGCGACGGTGTTGTGATAAACTTGTACCACCAGTAGTTGAGTCATCGTTGTAGTTGTGTGAGATTTGCTCCATCGAGATATGCCCCAGATAGTTGTACTTTTCTCTTTGACATGTAATAATATATTGGGACAATGTAAAATAATGTGAATGCATATAAATGTTTGTACTTTCTTACATATTATGCTCTTGTGATTATCTTTTATATTCTTTCTAGATGCTTGTGTGAGGTATCTCTTGCGACACTTTGGTCCGATTGCGGGAGGCAAATTTGGATATGGAGCCTTATTGGGCATAAGTATCTAGGGACGCTATATACAACAACTTTAAATGTTTAAGTAAATATAAACGATTGAAACACAACAAAACACAACATTGAAAATATGAAGGTAAGAATGAAAATATCAATAAAACAATATCAAGATAAGAATCGATTCTCTTGACCACGTAAAAACCATTAAACTCGATTCTTAGACCCAACTTAGATGTGCAACTCTTGGTTCATGGTTGGTAGATTAGATTGCCACCTTCACATTTAGAAAATTATATCAATAATAAAATAATCCTCTTAGTGCCGACTCACTTGATTGCAATTAATACCAAATTTCTCTCTTTCACTAACTATAGGAGAGTCTATTAATATACCCATTTCTTACCTCCTTTGGATTAGGTTGCATGTAGGCAACTTGAAAAGAAGGTAGGACTCAAGCTAGGGTTTTCTTCTGAGCTAAGGAAAAATTTTCTAAACTTTTATTCTTGAGTTTCTTGTGCTAAGGTGGGAACTTTTTAAACAAACTAAATTATGAAATTACTACTAGGGGTGTTCATAATATGATCCAACCTGAAAAATCAACCGACCAGTTCGGTTCGGGTTGATAGGTCCCGCGGTTCAGTATGATTTGCTACTGAAAAATTGATTGAACTGAGTCGATATTATATATATTTAATCATACATTATATCAATAAAAAATATGGCCCAGTTGGTTAGGCAGCTTCCTTCCGCATGAGGAGTCTCGAGTTCGAAACTCGGGATTGCCATTATATCTCTGGGGGTTTTTTTTCAGTTCAAATTGAACTGAACCAGTTTGGTTCGGTTCGGTTTGCTTATAAATTTGGCTCGGTTCGGTTTTTAGAAAAAAAAAATAATCCAAACCGGACCGAACCGAACCATGAACACCCTTAATTACTGCACACTTCAGTCCATGTCACCTCTTTGCTCTTAAATTCATATTACTTGTGTTATTTATTCTATTCTTCAGTCCAAGGTGACCTGTGTTAAAATTTGAAAAAAAAGAAGATTTCCTTTTTGACATACATCGCCTTTAATAATTAATTTATTAATATTTCTAACTTGAGGCCGCATTCATATGTATCAACAAGTTATAGTTCAGAGTCTCTTTGAACTCCAATATCTATCTAGAACTTATTTTGAACTTCAGTCTCATGTTTTAAACTCAATCTTATTCTTAAATTCATACACATCAGCTTTGGAGTTGTCTGAGAAGTTGTTAGAGTGTTCTTCACAAAATCTAACCATATTCTTCACTATCAAGTGGTTAGAAAAGTCTTTGCCTACGTGCAAATACTCATAAAAGTTAAACCATGTTTAAGATTAATGTTAAAATCAAGTCCCAACAGATTGTAAGAATTGAATTTTATATAAGACAGCCTTTTATTTAAGTCAGAATTAAGTCTCATTAACAATTAGAAATCAAGTCATATGTTAGAAAATCGAGTCTTATAAGAATCAAGTCCCAAAAATCGAGTCTCATGATTATTTTAAGAATAAGGTATCATTGTTAGAATCAAGTCTCAATGCATCGTAAAAATCAAGTCTTAGGACTTATGAGAATCGAGTCTCATTTATAAGCTAAAATAGAGTCTCATGAATATTAGAAATCGAGTCCTAAATATATCTTAAAATGAACTTTCTGACTTAAGTTATAAGAATCGACTCTCAAACTTAATAAAAGAATCAACTCTTTTTATAAATCTCTTCCCTAACTTGTTAACAGGTCGACTTTTTAGTTAAGTTATTTAAAGAATCGATTTCTTGAACCTTATAAAAATCATATCCCTATTTAAAAAAAATCGACTTCCTAACTTGATAAGAATCGACTCTCTCATTATAGAATCGATTTTCTCACTTAGAATCGACTCTCTCACTTAAAAATGAACTCTCTCACTTGTTTTTAAAAAGAAATCGATTTTCAGTCACAAATTTAATAATTTTAAGCTATTAAAGTCTTAATTTTTATCTTTTTTTCATTAATTATTCTTGATTAATTTTCTTTATTTTTTAAATATATTTGAAATTATTCTTTCCATTCTTGTACTATATTATTCCTTGAAATTTTCTTTTGTAAACTCTGAACATTCTTTAGAAACTTTTGGCCATATATTTGCATGAATTGTCTAAAGAGTATCTGTTGGGGTTTGGGACATCTCTTGGACTTATGCTTGTTTATGTAAAGAGCCCTGATCTAGTCTTGAAAAGAGCACTCAAATATTCTCATTGACCAAGTAGAGGGTAAACAATAGGTGTTTAAGCATGACACCACTATATATTAGGTTTAAATACTTGAATGACAATTATATTTGACTGACTGCTTGTACATGAAATGAACTCTTGAATGCTGGCTAGATTATCGACATGTTTCTAATATGAAATGGTTGACATTAGTTAGTCTACAAAAATGGTCATCTTTGTAAATACTTGCTACGTAGTTAATTGTTCTTGTTCACTTAAAATTTTTCAGTTCTGAAAAGCTTATTCTTGACTGAAATAGCACTCTCTCTTTCTCTTGGCTATGACTAATTCTTCCTCTAATATTCAATTTGAGTTGGTTTTATGAGGTTAAATTCTAGTGAGCATTTTGTGCTTGTTTATATATTTTTTTATTTTTAAAATAATTTTCAAGTCTAGGGGTCAACTGGGATGGGATGAGTGTTGAGGAACCTACAACTTGCCATCCTATTATCAAGTTCTCATAGGGTCCTTCTAGTTTAAAGGTTATTGGCCTTCCCACTATTCGAGATGTTAACTTTTGTAACCAATCTATGTAAAGTCTTAATAAATGTATTTATTGTTTAAAGACTTGTGAAAATAATTTCTTTAGTGCACTCACTGGTTTTGATATTGATGTTGCGTCCTAATGACTGCGTCATTGGGATGTGTCAGAATTGCATTGAAAATGTGTGGTTCGAATCCCCCTTTTAAACATAGCGATTGCTTCGGCCCTTTCATCTTCCCCACCCCCACCTTGAAGCCCTCTCATCCTTTACTTAATTTCTCTTCTCGCAGCTCACGACCAGACCTCATCCCTTCCTATTTTCTTTTCTTTTTACTGCATAAAGCATCTTTTTTTTTGGCAGGTTTCACTAGAGTAAGTGGTGTAAATTGATTTGAGACTTCATTGAAGGTTTGTTTCCTTTGGAGCAAGTTTCTTCAAGGTAGTCATATAATCTAAGATCTAATTTTTTTTTTTTAATTTGAAGCATGATAATGATGTATTAAGCCATTGCAAGTTGTTAGAAACGAATTGCAACGAATATTTTCATTGATCTAGGATACGTGGAGTTAGATTTGAGATGTAATTTGAATAAATCTGAATTTAGTTGAATAATTTTAAATTTTTTATGTTAATGTAAAAACTTTTCTAATGGTGTTTGAACATTTTACAAACCTAGATCTACCACTTTCATGGAAGACATTGCATGAATACTAATTTTGGAAATCAAGAGATTAGTAAGGTTAAAATAATATTTATAAATTACAATGTCAAAATTAGATATGTGATAGTCTAAAAGTATTGTAGAAACTTTGATGTACCGTTTCCATCAATCATTACATGAATGTTCATTTTCTAATTCAGTGGATTATGGTTATGGTGAAATATTGAATTATTAATTTCAATGATGCCGTTTTAAATACTTACATGTTGTTAAATGTCCCCATGGAGAGCGCAGTTGGATGATATAGGATGGTAAAACAGAAGGATGTTAGATGACAA
Organism: Colocasia esculenta; assembly: GCA_014218235.1. Lineage (NCBI taxonomy): Eukaryota > Viridiplantae > Streptophyta > Magnoliopsida > Alismatales > Araceae > Colocasia > Colocasia esculenta. The sequence goes on along the minus strand of CM024765.1, from coordinate 81,161,814 downwards.
AAGGCATTGGTTTTAGTGTAACAACTATAGTATGGAGTTTCACTGGGGAGGTGTCTCCTGTTTGGAGAAGTATTTGGCTGGAGGAAGAGGTCTTGGGTACAACAAAGTGGTTGGATGTCCAAGTGTGCCATGTAAGTGAAAGTTGGTATGACCCAATACGTGAGAGAGGTTAGGGCACAGAGGAGGATGCATAGTGTGTAATAGAACCTTGGAGATAAGTAGGGAGAATTTCATGATGAAGACCCATCTTAGGACCACAATGTTCATGTGATAGTGCAGGATACAAGTGAGAGGGATTTTTAGCAGGCTCTATGCAAGAGTAGGGCTGAGGAATGGATGAGGGGAGATTTGAAAATATCTATCAATGATGAAGCAGACACATCAGAGCGTGGTACAGATAGTAGGTGACCTACTTTAGACACAGGGATGCAAAACCTTCATCATTTCTTTATTGATCCTCCTCGTAGCTCAACCTTCCCCCAACCACAGAGGAAGAGGAGCACAGTGCCAAATGTGCAAGAGATTGACTTGTACGTGTCCCTTCTTGAGAGATCACGGGAATCTCTTCAAAGAGTCAATTCTTGGCTCCTTTAGGACTCGATTCTTAGCCTTATGGGAGTTGATTATCTCTTGGAGTCGATTCTTGCTCTTTAGAGAGTCGATTCTTGGATCCTTCAAGACTCGATTCTTAGCCTTCTATGAGTCAATTATTTCTTGGAGTCGATTCTTGCTCTCAGAATCATTCTTTATAGGAGTTGATTATTGCTCTTCAGAGAGTCGATTCTTAACTCCTTCAGGACTCAATTCTACTTTCTAAGAGTCGATTCTCTCTAGGAGTCGATTAGTGCTCTTAGAAGTTGATTCTTGGACTCCTCCAAGACTTGATTCTTGGCCTCTGGGAGTCAATCTTCGGAGTCTCTCAAGGAGTCAATTCTTGCCCTTTTTTAGAGTCAATTTTTGAAGCCTCTCAAGGAGTCTATTCTTACCCTTTCTAAGAGTCAATTTCTAAAGCCTCTCAAGGAGTCAATTTTGATCCTAGCGACTCAATTCTAACCCTACTTTCGCTTAATTCGAGCTTGGTGGCGTCAGTTCATTATATTTCAGTGTCATTTTCAGCTGATGCAATTCATGCACCATCATTTGTGGACATGGTTAGGGGTTTGTCCACCGATCCACATCCATCCTTACCCACCTGAGTAGACATTGAGTTTAGGGTTGAGAGTCACACATGTATATTGATTTAGATTTCTTTTCATCTGACACTACTTCTAATGGTTGATAGGTTGATTTAGTGATCCCATGTCTTATATGTGTGTATATGGAATGCTTTTAATTGCATTGTCACTAGTTTTGAGATTTTGCAATTCTATTTCGTATATGATGAACATTTTTGGACATTGTGGATGTTATGATGCTTATGGAAGTTTGTAAGTATATGTGTAATAGCACTTATTCATAGGTCGATTAAGTCAAATATGTATTTTCATTTCTTTTTCAACTCCTTCTATTGCTTATACAGGTTTGGAAAATGTAGAGTTGTATGTTATTCACACGCTGATTGAATTAGATGTGTATTTTGAATTGGTTGTGACACTTATACAGATTTGGAAAACACTGGGTTGTTGTATGTTAAGTAGATGTTTGATTGAGTACATGTCTATTTTCGGATCCTTTCATATGACTTTGATCCTTATACAGGTTCAAAAACACAAAGTTGTTGTATATGTTAAGTAGATGACCGATTGAGTAAGATGAGCATTTTCATTTACTTTAATGTGATTATCAATTGGTGATATTTACATGCCTGAAAAATGTAGGATCGATGGTTGTATTTTAAATAGATGGCAGATTAGTTCCTTTCATTGCATAGTCATCGCGAACAACGTACAATTACATTTGCATCTTTTTCATACGTCTTTGTATCTAAATGGGCATTTTTATTTTCATAGAACTCATCTTGCGCACTGGGGTTTGAGGAAGCTTCACCTAAAGTTCAAAGTGAATGTAGCAAAAGAGAAAGTGATGTGTGGAGTACCATAACATTAATCCCAAGGATAGTGTACTTCCACAGTTCAAATGATGCTTTTGTGCCCATAAGACGTGGAATCAAGTAGCTAGCATGAAAGATTTCCTCCATTCCCTAAGTTACGCAGTGGCTACATATCACATCTTCATACTACCATATGCATTCATCTACAAAGCAATATAAGATGAATAAAGACTCCATAAACCAAATTAGAAGGGAAATGTCTAGAAGCAAAAAGAAAATAAGAGTTGGGTTGGTCTAGCCCGAACTATATTGATACTATATATACGACTCTATACCATATTATATCACGGTGAATGCAGTTCGGCCAGTATGTTTGGTCCATTAATAAATCTTGCCCCTTAGGCCTTCTCCAATAAATTTTATTGAGAAAGGTTTACTATATTGACCTCAGTGTAGTAATATCAACTCAAAATCTATTTTACAAAATTTATCGGTCTACCTTGCATGGTTTATTGCGCTGCATTGTGTTCTCTTATTATTATTATTTTTGAGTCCAATCATTTATTTTTGAGCTCAACATTTTATTTTGGTGTTCAAATTTTTATTTTGGCACTCAAACTTTTCTCTTTTGGTGTAATAAACTTAATTGGGCATCATTGGCCGTCAAAGAAAAAACTTGGGCATCAAAATAAAAAATTGAGCTTAAAAAAAAAGGTGACATAATGAATTGTAAGAGATGGACCACAGAACTTTCTAAAGTATATTTTGGGTTGATCCTTATCACGGTTGGCCAAACCGCACCATGCCATGGCTCATCCGAGCCATGCCCATGTCATGGTCAGGTCACCCCAATGGGGTGACCCGGGCGCGGATAGGTACGGTTCGGTCCGCGGCATACCTTTTTTTTTTCTCCCCCTTTTCTCTCTCACATTCGATACATCTAAGAGGTCTAAATAGTGTCTGATTGAGATAAAATTTTAAACATAAGTTAATTAAGAGATGATACAAATTATAGTAATTTTATTTTAATTTTTAAATTAATTTTTTGTCAAGTAAAAATTGTCCAAAAAATTATTAGATCGATTTAATCTCAACATCTCAGGGATTTAAATGATGTCTAATTGACATGAAATTTCAAACATAAGCTAATTAAGAGATGATACAAGTTATAATAATTTTATTTTAATTTTTTAAATTAATTTTTTGTTAAGTAAAAATTGTCTCAAAAATTATTAGGTCAACTTAATCTCAACATCTATGCATCACTAATTTCTGATATTTATATTTTTAGAATCAGTATATTTTTCTGGTAATTATGATGACTTCATATTTGATTTTATTTTTAGAACCGAATGTCGTCCCGTCAAAGTGCGCACAATCAAAGATAGAACCAGAATTATATTAGTAATATAAAAATATTTTAAAAGTAAAGATAATTATATTTTATATAAGTGGTCATGTCTTATGTATAATTTACTATCTCTTTTAATTTTTTAGTATCATATTAATATTTTATTATAAATTTTAAGACGTTATAGTTTTATTTCTGTTTTGGATTCTTGGTGTTGATCTAATGAAATACATTGGTCATATCAGGAACAACTTTCATAAAAAATTCAAAGACTGGATCTCGTTCAAGCTGTAGAGAGGCCGCACTCACTGCTGGTTTGGATCGCGATATAAGAGAGAAAGTCTAGAATAATCTACTGTACCTTTAAGCACAAATATTCATTTGATTTGATTCCAGTTGGAACTCGTAGAGGAAGTCGTGGGGAACAACTTTCATGAAGAAGCCTCGAAGATATATGCCATTGTTTGGAATGTGGAAGGTATGATAATCCGTATATGCAGATCATGATATGAGAGAGAATGTAAAGAATAATCTATTATAACTTTGGGCACAGACCACCAATCGAGGTGATTCCACTTCGAGAACAAAGCTGATGAAGAGTAGAACAACTTTGATGAAGACCTCGTGAGCAGATCAACCCCTTTTCAGGCTGTAAAATATGTGATATCTCTGATAGTTCTAGAAGATATGAGAGAGAAAGGGGTGAGAGAAAGGATGCAATGTTGAGAATGACTTCTCCTCTGGCTTTTGGGCGATGAGACTTGATGAGTAGAGCCTCTAGGGGTCTCTTCACGTGGTGGTAGCCATCTACTATCCTATAGAATCCTAAGATGTGTTTAAGAGAGAGAGAGAGTCTAATCTCGAGTTAGAGAGAGAGTCAATGCATGAGTTAACCTTCTCTTATCAAATAAGTATTGTTCCCATCGTATCTCAATGATATTGTACGGTATCGTACCGTACTATAGAGAATACGACATAGTCGATTTGAATGATACGGCGAACCATAATCTTTATTACCCAGTAAACCTTTTTGAAAGTATATGTACAATTATTAAGTTGGAAGGGGTTTCTTCTTCTTCTCTCTCTCTCTCCAGCCCCCTCCGCGCGCTTATCTCGTCCTATCTTCATCAAAGCCCTCCTAAAACCTCTCTCTCTCTCTCTATCTCGACATGGTCGCTACAGCTCTTCTTCCCCTCCTGTGCCCTCCCACTCCTCGCCAATCCTTCCTCCTTGCTCCCTTCAGACCTCCCCCGGTCTCTGTCCGTGTGTCCCTCAATGGCGGTGGCGGCGTCCTTCCCAGGAAGCGCCTCAATTTCTCGGCCAAGGTGGTCTCTTTCTGCAGTAGGGAAGAGCTTGACGCTGTCAACATTGCGGAAGACGTCACCCAGGTCTGTGTTTGCTGATGGGTTGTGGCTCCACATCTCTAGTCCATCATCCTGATCTTGTATGTATCGTCTTTGGTCAGCGACTTGTTTCGATAGATGCACTCTGTGTTCTATGCTGGTGTATATGCTGAACGCTTGGGAGGTTTAACTGTAAGGAAATTGGCGGTCTAGAGAGAGAGCATACATTTAATAGATCTAAGAGACTTTGGCCCTTGTAGGAGGTGAAAGCGATCCACTTTCCTGTAGGATTTGTTTTATGATGCAAATCGTGCTGTATTTCTTTATGCTTGTATAACTGTGCAATAGCAACAGCAGATTATTCATCCACTATCCTTAAACCCCTCGTCAAATTATCTAGAGGGAGTTGGCGTTAGGCTATGGTCTAAGAAAATCCTACTCTTCTCTGACGGAAGGTTAGCTTTCATTAGTGGTTCAAGAATTTCAAGAATGGAACTTTTACAATTGAGTCCGTCGGCCATCTTCAAGATGATCGTCCATAGGCAGGAGGTCATCTGTGGAATATTCGGAAGCCATGTTCATCTGCTTATATTGTTACTGTTGACTAGATCTTTCTCTCTTTCACACACAATCTCTCCCTCTCACACTCTCTCGGTAGTACAAATCATCATGATCAACTGGGAAGGTGCCGGAAAAGCAAAGCACATTCCGTCTCTCTCTCTCTCTCTCTGTTTTCTTTCTATTAGATGGGGAGAATCAAGTGCTTAAAGAGGCAAGCACCGGAAGTGGATTAGGTCTTTTAAGTGTCTTCCATATTTTTGCTTGGGCCATAATGTGGGCAGTTATGGGTTATCTTTTGAAGAGAAAGTTTATGGGACGGGGTGTTCTCGAAGGAAACAAAAGAAGTCAGACAGTCTTCAATTGTCATCAGGAAACAGGAGGGAAGGAGAAACGGAAGAACAGGACTTACAGGAAATGGTATTTTTACATGATGATCCTTGGATCAAAGTTTTGCTATACATGTACAGGTAGAGGATAGTTGAACATATGAAGAAGCATGGACTGTGGTCATTTATGAACTCGAGTTGGAAGGTGCCCAGTGAGACGATTTCTGCATTGCAGGGTTGATGGATTGAGTTTTTCTGTCCTAAAGATGTGAGGGATAACTGGACGTGAGATGTGGAAGGAACTCAATACATGGATTTCTTGAATCATCTCCTACTTTTTTCGCCATTTTGGTCAATTTTCACCAATTATATGGAAATGTTTGAGTGGACTTCTGGCACATTTCTCTATAATAATGAGATACGAGAATAGTGGAGGTCAGAATTCATGTGAAGATTTGACATTATTTTACTACTGGTTGTCGACCTAATACAAACCCCCCTTCTTTCTCATCTGGGCTTTGGGCCAGCCATGGCAGAGTTTATAAAGAGATGACAAAAGATTTATATATGATTTTTCTTGATTTGGAGAAGGCGTATAATCGAGTATCGAGAGAATTGATTTAGTGGACATCAAGAAAGAAGGGAGTCTCGCAAAGATATGTTGACTTAGTTCAGGATATGTACGAAGGTGCTACTACTAGTGTGAGAACTATTGTTGGAGGGACTTGTGAATTTCTAATCACTATAAGTTTGTATCAAAGTTCTGCACTAAGTCTATATCTCTTTGCTCTTGTTATAAATGAAGTAACGAAACAATTGCATGATGATATCTGTTGGTGTGTGTTATTTACATATGATATTGTCTTAATTGATGAAAGTTAGAAAGTTAGAGGCATGCCTTGGAGTCTAAAGGTTTTAAAATTAGTAGGAGCAAGTTAGAGTGTATGCATTGTAATTATAGGAAAGAGAGAGTGTTATAAGAAGATGTGGTTCTAATTAACGGACAAAACATTCCTAAGAGTAGTAGCTTTCGGTACTTAGGGTCTATCATTTAAGAGAATGGAGAGATTTATGACGATGTTGCACACAAGATTGAGGCAGGCTGGTTAAAATAGAGAAGTGCATCAAGAGTCCTCTGTGATCGTTGTATACCCATCAAACTTAAAGGAAAATTTTATAGAACAGCTGTGAGGCCTACTTTGTTATATGGTACCAAGTGTTGGGCAGTACGAAAGGAACACATTAACAAAATGTGTGTAGTAGAGATGAGGATGTTAAGATAGATGTGTGATAAAATTAAGAAAGATAAGATTAGAAATGAACACTTCTATGAAGACTTGAGGATATCTCTTATTGATAATAAAATGAGAGAAAATACACTCGTGATTTAAACACGTGCACCGTCGTCCTAACTAGGCGCCGATTAAAAGATGTGACCAAATTTTAGTAGATACTAGTAAAAGAGATCGGGAAAGGCCTAAAATAAGATGGTGCGATGTTATTAAGAAGGGCATTGACTTCTTGGATTTAAATATGAATATAGCATTCGATAGAAATCTTTGGCGGGCAAGATTCATGTAGCCGACCCCAAATAATGGGTTAAGGCTCTGAGAATAGTGGATGTCCCCTACAACTATGTGACTAAATGTAAAAGATGTGACCAAAATTTTAGTAGATACTAGTAAAAGAGATCGGGAAAGGCCTAAAATAAGATGGTGCGATGTTATTAAGAAGGGCATTGACTTCTTGGATTTAAATATGAATATAGCATTCGATAGAAATCTTTGGCGGGCAAGATTCATGTAGCCGACCCCAAATAATGGGTTAAGGCTCTGAGAATAGTGGATGTCCCCTACAACTATGTGACTAAATGTAAAAGATGTGACCAAAATTTAGTGGATATTAATAAAAGAGCTCGAGAAAGGCCTAAAATGAGATGGTGCAATGTTATTAAGAAGGGCATTGACTTCTTGGATTTAAATATGAATATAGAATTTGATAGAAATCTTTGGCGAAACAAGATTCATGTAGCTGACCCCAAATAATATGGAGAATGGAGGTCTCTCATAATCTTGGCCTCCGACCTGATGCAGGACTTCTGCACGGTGTACCTCACATTGGCGTCCCCACAGTCCATGTTCTTCAGCTACATTGTTAGAACGACCATGGGCTACGTCATCGGGCCCTACATCTTCTGGATCTTCTACAAGTTCTTCCCCGTGGGGCTTGATGGGGGATTAATTGGAAGGTTCGAACGGCAGAGGACGAGGGCCTTGCGGTCGGAGAAGACGTAAGGAGACAAGGCACAATCACGTGAGATGTTTCTTAACTTAAAAAAAGGTGGAGAGCTATTTTTATTTAGGAGGAGTTTTCAATACAATAGGATTCTTCCCGAAAAATGAGTGAAGCAACCACCAAACATGGTAAAGTGGGTTACATGTCGTTATTTTTAGTTTGAGAGAAAAGAGAGGAAAAACAGAGCAACCAAACCCCTCATTAGTTTGTGAAAATATGAGCATATGAATTGCCCTATTTTGGGAAAAATTGCAATGGCACCCCGAGCTCCTCAAAGATTGTAATCATGCTTAAATTTCTGGTAAATTACCCAGCCAGTCCATAGTTAGCATGTAAATGTAATTACACGAATTGTTCCCTTGGGGGGGGGGACTACACAATTTTAAATGGAATATATAAGCAAAAGAAAGTCAGAAACAAATCAAACAACTTTGTAGACAAGAAGTTAAATGAGCAGAACATATCGCTTAAATATTCAAATAAAAAATGGGGACGAGCAATGATATACCCTCGTAATGAATGAGCATAAAAATAATTAGCGGACAAGGATAATGAAATTAGGTTTCTTTTTTAGAAACTCCTTTACTTCTAAATTCCTTTTTTAAATTAACCTAACTATGGGCATCACTTGGTGGTTAATCTAATCAGGGGACATTGGTTGTGTAATTGGTATAATTAACATCAACTAACGTTGATGGGGAGAGGCAAAGGACACGAACCTACATCAATAGGTCTGTTCTAAATAAACAAACAAATTGTAAGATAATCTAGATTAAAAAAAGAGAGATATATTTCCTTTTCTCACGAAAATAGGAGATCAAGATCAGAGTTAGGTGTTGGAGAGGACTCACCAGGAGAGGATGGATCCTCCAATAGAGGAGGCAATGATGATAGAGCATCTAGTGGAGTTGTATGACATTGCCGATAAACTCGTCCATATAATCTATATGAGAAGTCATATCAATAACATGTGCAGGCCCAAGAGGGAAGATAACTAGAGGAAGAGGAACACTAGGGGGCAAAGTAGTAGGACAAACAACGGACGATGGGCCAACAGACAAAGCAGACTCAAGGAAGGTGACAGTATGTCAAGACTGGGGATCCAGACAGCCATAGCCATTTTGTGTCCACAAGTAACCCAAAAAGATACGAGGAACTAAACGAGGAGACAACTTGTCTGATCCTAGCCCAAAAGAATGAACAAAGCATTTGCACTCGAAAACCTAAGGAATAAGTGGGAAAGGGTTATCCTCTGGATGAAGACAAGAGAAGGGAGACTATCCACCCAACACACTATTGGGAACCCAATTAATGAGATAGCAAGAAACGAGAACCACATCACCCCAATAGACTTTAGATACATGCATATGAATATCAGTATTTAAGCAACATCCAGGAGAGAACGGTTCTTATGCTCCGCTACACTATTTTCTGAGATGTATATGGACAAGAGGTTTGATGAATAATCCCATGAGATGACGAAAATGAATCAAATGAGGAGTGAACATATTCCAAAGCATTGTTAGTGTGCAGAGTTTTCATGGACACAAAATATTGATTCTTTATTTCTTCATAAAAATTTTGAAAGACTTCAAAAACATCAAACCTGAAGTTAAGTAGAAAGAGCCAGGTCATACAAGAGAAATAATCCACAAAACTATCATAGTACCTATAACCTAGTCTAGAGGGAACAGGAGAGGGCCCCTAGATATATGAGTGGACAAGATGGAAAGGAGCATTTCGCCATTTATTTTGACTCGATGGGAAAGAAACTCTATGATGCCTATGTTATCAAAGACGATTGAGGTGTTCGCCTAGGCGACGAGGTGACCATAAGCCCCCTCGCTTGGGCGATGTTCACCTAAGCGAACATCTGCATCGCCTACGTTGCCTCAACCCCACCTTGGCTTGCCTCCGTGCTCGAGGCGCTCAAAAGCTTGGTCCAAGGGGACCCTCGGTAGGTTTGGTTTGAGGAGGATAAAAGAGGATGCGATGGTCCCCCCTTTGAAACCCTTTCGTCCCCTTTGCCTGCCGCGAAACTCCAACGCGACGTCTCACCTCGGCAGCAAAAACTCGGCGGGCGGCAACGACAACCCTAGCAGTCCGACATGCGGCGGCCTACGGCTAGGGTGACAAACACTCTATCACGGAGCTCCTCCCTCTCTCTCTCTCTATCTCTCACAGCCATAGGGGGGCTGAACACTCTTCTTCTCACACCCTCTCATTGTATTAGACAAATGTCTTTTAATCGACTTTGATGTGTGCTATTTCTACTATTGTTTGACTTTCATCAGTACTATTTCTATGGTTTTCTTTAATTTATGATATGTCTCTAACTCTTTTAAATAGTTTGTGTTATTTAAGACATTTAGCTTGGTTGTTTATGTTTTCTAGTGATTGACTGATTGTGTATGAATTTGAGAATTTCTATGTATATGTATTATGTAATTGTATATAATTTTCAGATTTGCTGCTTGCTTTTGTTTAAACTTTTCACGAATTGAATGAATTTTATATTGTTGTGTCATACTCAATGAATAAATGTAGCCATTTGCAGGTTTCTTCACATATATTCTAGTCTATCTTCATATATCAGAATTATATATATATATATTCTATTTTTTAATTAAAATTTCGCCTCAAATGCCTCAATCACCTAGGCCAATCACCTAGGCATTTGAGGCTAAGGCGACCCTATGGTAGCCTCAGTCGCCTCTCGCCTCTGATAGCATAGGATGATGCTTGCCAAGCTCACAAGCATTGCACTGAAATTTATTGATAGAACAATGGGTAGACATAATTTTCCAAATTGTAGAAGGTGGTGGGTGCCCCAATGTGCAACACCACTAATATGGGGTCTTTAACGAAGATAGAGCCTAAGATCGCTAGAGGTCCATCGTGAGATAAGACGATACCTCAAACTCACGTTTGCCACCAGTCATCTTCCTCGTTCGAATGTCCTAAAAGATGCAATAGGAAGGATAGAATGTCGCAGAACAGTTCATAGAACGAGTCAAGGCACTAATAGATAATAACTAACAAGAAATTTGGGAACATATAAAACATCTTGTAAGGTAAGAAAAAAATGTGACGGTCTCTTTTCCTACACCTGTAGAATAGGAACCATCTATAACAGAAATTGGAGGATGTGTATGGGATGTGTACGGTCACCTATCAATATGACAAGATGCCCTTGAGTCCACAATCTTGGAGGGATTACGGACAACATGGGCACTACTTGAGGGAGTCAAAGCATGGAAGGAGGGAGAAGAAGACGTAGAGGAGCCCTTGATAATACGATGAATAGCTTCGTACTCTTCCCAGAAAGGGTTACTACTCCTTTTAGTGCAGGAGGACACGTTAATGCAACTGCTTGAGTTGCACTGGTGTTCATATATGCTCTAAAATGCGTCGTAGGCTTCACCCTGCTCCCCACTTTGCCATATTTCTTCCAACAAAAATCTAAGTGATGATTTGGTTTTCTACAATGCAAGCATGGGGAGCACCCCTATCCAAGGCCATGGTTGCAGCCTCCAGTAGCAAGAGGGGATGCCTCTTTGGAGTCACTTGTGTCTCCAAGAGCCTCAATAGATTGTGGACTTGAATCAACCATGGGCTTCATGCTAATCTGTAACACCCTCAAGAAAGCATCCTTTAGACTTGGGATATTCAGGTTAGCCAGAAGTGCATCCCGTTCATGGCGCATATGATCATCTAATCCAAACAAATATTTTGCCACAATGAAGTTCTCTTGTTGCTGCTTCAAAGTTGCCTTGTCAAGAACAATGGGTTGATAGAGTTGTGGCTCGTTCCACAAACCTTGTATCTCATAGAAATATTGTTCCGTAGGTTGACTGAATAGTTGAGAGTATAGGTTGTAGATGTGTGAGATGTTCTTCTTACCCGAATATGTGCTTTTGAGAGAATCCCACATCTCCTTTGTAGTGTCTAGGAAGATAATATTATTGAATATATGGTGTTCACAACTGTTCTCTAGAATGGAGATCATAGTACCACCATTGATCTCCATGCTTCATACTCCTTGTCAGACTTTTCCGGCAGGTCCTTTTCTATATGTCGAAGTTTCTTGAGAGAGAGTAACAGGAAGCAGAACACCTTACTCCACCGGTGATAATTCATGATGTTCAGCTTCATGGAAGTAGACACCGTATAATAGTTCTTCCCTTCAGATGGCCGAGCAGACCCTAAAGTCTTCAACTTACTAGATTCCTCCATGTCAAACAATATTACTCGCACTCAAGATATTCTGCCAAACAAATACAACGAGCCAGTTAAAAGATGTGACCAAATCTTAGTGGATGCTAGTAAAAGAGTTCGGGGGCCTAAAATGAGATGGTGCGATTTTATTAGGAAGGATATTGACTTCTTGGGTTTAAATACGAATATAACATTTGATAGATATCTTTGGCGGAACAGGATTTATGTAGCCAACCACAACTAATGAGTTAAGGCTCTGACGATGATTGATGTTGTAATAGAGTGGGTCAACACATAAGAATGCAATAGATGATGATGATGATGATTGATGTTGTAATAGAGCCGGTCAACGCATAAGAATGCAATAGAAGAAGATATATGTGTCACCTATGCACTACCATCACAGAAAATTTTAGCTTTTTTGAAGACCTCTTGCTAGAGGACAGCAGCCTCCCTTTGAACCTCAACCACCAGTGCTTATGAGATCTACTAAGCTGAGGGGGCCAGTGTGGAGAGAGAACAAGCACCGAAAGAAGCCACTGCAAACTGCTTAGAGAGGCTCCATTGCTGCCACTCCAGGGCAGTTCTGCCGGAAGAGGGCAGCGGCTCCGATTATGACTGCCTCTGAAGGGCAGCTGGCCAGGACAACTGCTGTGAGCAGGCAACGGGCTGGAGTCACCTTCACTGTGAAGGAGGCAGCCAATCTTGCCATGGCTCTCACCACGAGGAGGAGAGAGGGCTGCTGGGGTCGCTGGCTCCACCGCGACTAGATGGGAGAGCCAACTGGCAGGCCTGCCATGATAGGAGGGTTGGACTGCCGGCGCCACAGTGAAGAGAGGAGAGGGGGGGAGAAGGGGCGGACAGCCCAGAGCCCTACCTGGCTCCAATACCATGTTCAGGAAACTAGGGATTATTGTTTCACTAACAAAGACAAAGGGGTACTTATGCCTGAGTACACAATAAGTTTTACCCTATCTGTAGAATAAGCTAACTATGACCCAACTAATGACCACAATAGGAAAAAAAATACAACTAGTGACTAACTCTAACAGACAGCATCAATGAGAGGGCTGGGATTCCCAAGAATGATCTGGTCCAAGGTTGGCATCTGTACATTTTGCCACCAATCTACCAAATTGCACTTACACGATGCTAGGTTGACATCATCAGTTCCATTTACCATTCCCTCATATTTCTACATATGATGCTGAGATTTCATATATGCATAATCATCTTGTCTCCCATTGGAACATGAGACACAAACCGTTCTTATGTTTTTGTTGGTTCCTGTCATTATAGTGTCTGAAAATACAAGGTCAGAATCTTGACACTGTTCTTCTGTTTGCTTCCTACCAGTTAATTGGGAGAACGCCTATGGTATATCTTAACAATGTGGTGGAAGGTTGTGTGGCTAATATAGCTGCAAAGTTGGAGTCCCTGGAACCTTGCCGAAGTGTGAAGGATAGGTGAATTTCTTTGATCATTGTGATAATCTTGAATGTAGAGAGGTAGAAGTTTATTCATTGTTTACCATATGCATCACAGGATTGGATATAGTATGATATCACATGCTGAAGAAAGTGGAGCTATTTACCCTGGAAAAGTTAGCCTCCTTCCCTTTTAAAATTATGCATGCTTTTGGTGTTCATGCCTTGTATAATTATGCAGTTTTATGCAGAGCATTTTAGTAGAGCCAACTAGTGGAAATACAGGGGTTGGTATCGCTTTTGTTGCAGCAGCTAGAGGATACAAGCTTGTTGTTACTATGCCTGCATCTATAAATCTTGAGAGACGTATCCTTCTCCGTGCGCTTGGAGCAGAGATTGTATTGACAGACCCAGCGAAAGGGTTAAAGGGAGCAGTTGATAAAGCTGCAGAAATAGTTCGCAAGACACCAAATGCATACATGTTTCAGCAGTTCGACAATCCATCTAATACAAAGGTCGGTCTAGACAAGCTTTGTTTTTTTTTCCCCCTTTTCTATGCAGATATGTCAAGTCTTGGATACAGACCTGAGCATATCTTTTTCCATGGGTTTAAGACTTCATTTGGATAAATTACAGATACATTTTGAAAGCACGGGCCCAGAAATATGGGAGGATACAATGGGAGGTGTTGACATATTTCTTGCAGGGATTGGAACAGGTGGCACTATCACAGGCACAGGGCACTATCTTAAGATGATGAATAAAGACATCAAGGTCTGATGACTACTTCTTTGCATGAAATTTAAAAAGAAAATGTCTAATTGTGTGAAAACATGCTTTCAGATATTATGGTAGCATAAATGTTGTACCATAGCTAACCTTTGTTTTTAATCTCTTCCTTTTACTGGATAATATTATAAGTATATCATTTTGGTTCAGTGAACATCAAAATACCAAATTAGAGCTTCCACATTGGGGAAAATATGCAACATTTGCATCTGCATATTTCATGTATTAACTTGCCTTCATTGTGTGTGAAGTCCAGTCATATAGAAAGAAAGGATGGATAGAAGAAAACATTAGTAAAACAACAAATTCTGTTTAATTGTAAATCCAACTGTCCTTGAAGTATACAATTTCTTCCTTTTTCTATTAACCATACTTGATAGTTAATAGAATTAATTTGTGTATTTTGGCATTTGAAGGATTGCATTCCATTTGGTTTACTCATCCACTGTATGTGGTTTGCCAGCTTAGTGCTTGATGATTTCTACTACTAAGCTCTGATTGTGCCTTTTCTTTTAGTGAAATTTATATTACACAACTCAGTTTATCATTATCTCATTTGTACATGTTGAATTTGTAGGTAATTGGGGTAGAACCTTCTGAGACGAGCATTATCTCTGGTGAAAATCCAGGTTTTAAAAAATCAACACTGTAGCTGCTTTAGCACATGGCTGGTGCTTTTTCTGTCAATGCTCAAATTCATGTATGACTTCATGTAGGCTACATACCAAGTATTTTGGATGTGAAGCTGCTTGATGAGGTCCTAAAGGTAAGAAGGTATTTCACTTATTTTCTCCTAAGATACAAAATACATGTGTGCGTGTGTTGCTCTGTTATCTATTGTGCAACTCTGATTGCTGTTTTGTTTAGTCGATGCTGTTATTATGTCTCAGATCATCTTGCCTTTCTTATTCATGATGAATGTTATGGTGTCACAACTTGTACTGCCCTTCCTGTCACTCTTTTTCTGAAAAGTGAACTTAATAGGGTGTTTGGTTACACTTTTTTTTTTTAAACTCTTTCTAACTTAATAATTATACTGTGTCAATTTTTAACTGAAATTTTAAAATTAGGGAAAACTACTACTATCTGTTTGGCAGAACTGACATAATTTTTAAAATTTGTATAGACCTGTTTGGTAGACTATTTTTCACTTTATTATTTTTTATAGTAAAAGTGACAATCATATTTCAAAAAGAGATTTGTACCATTTATGAAAAAAAGGCTAATAAATAACTAGTAATACGTCATGGAACGTATAATAATTATACATATACCATGGTTTACTGGTGCGCCGAT